>JAMYXO010000719.1:2500-39113 GCA_033310375.1 Conus canariensis
CAGGCAAACGGAGAGGCAGACAGCCAGCCAGCCAGATAGCTGAGTGGAGAGGCAGACAGCCAGACAGACAGACAGGCAAACGGAGAGGCAGACAGACAGCCAGACAGACAGGCAAACGGAGAGGCAGACAGCCAGGCAGACAGACAGGCAAACGGAGAGGCAGACAACCAGGCAGACAGACAGGCAGACAGACAGGCAAACGGAGAGGCAGACAACCAGGCAGACAGCCAGGCAGACAGACAGGCAAACGGAGAGGCAGACAGCCAGGCAGACAGACAGGCAAACGGAGAGGCAGACAACCAGCCAGACAGCCAGGCAGACAGACAGGCAAACGGAGAGGCAGACAGCCAGGCAGACAGACAGGCAAACGGAGAGGCAGACAGCCAGCCAGACAGACAGGCAGACAGACAGGCAGACAACCAAGCAGACAGACAGGCAAACGGAGAGGCAGACAGCCAGCCAGACAGACAGGCAGACAGACAGGCAGACAACCAAGCAGACAGACAGGCAAACGGAGAGGCAGACAGCCAGCCAGACAGACAGGCAAACGGAGAGGCAGACAGACAGGCAAACGGAGAGGCAGACAGGCAGACAGACAGGCAAACGGAGAGGCAGACAGGCAGACAGACAGGCAAACGGAGAGGCAGACAGCCAGGCAGACAGACAGGCAAACGGAGAGGCAGACAGACAGGCAGACAGACAGGCAGACAGACAGGCAGACAGACAGGCAGACAGCCAAGCTTGTTAAAGAACAACAGATAAACGAGCAGGCAGCCAGGCAGACAGACAGAAAGACAAACAGGAGGCTGACAGACAGAAAGACAAACAGGAAGCTGACAGACAGAAAGACAAACAGGAGGCTGACAGACAGAAAGACAAACAGGAGGCTGACAGACAGAAAGACAGACAGGAGGCTGACAGACAGAAAGACAAACAGGAGGCTGACAGACAGAAAGACAGACAGGAGGCGGACAGACAGAAAGACAAACAGGAGGCGGACAGACAGAAAGACAAACAGGAGGCGGACAGACAGAAAGACAAACAGGAGGCGGACAGACAGAAAGACAAACAGGAGGCGGACAGACAGAAAGACAAACAGGAGGCTGACAGACAGAAAGACAAACAGGAGGCTGACAGACAGAAAGACAAACAGGAGGCTGACAGACAGAAAGACAGACAGGAGGCTGACAGACAGAAAGACAGACAGGAGGCGGACAGACAGAAAGACAGACAGGAGGCGGACAGACAGAAAGACAGACAGGAGGCGGACAGACAGAAAGACAGACAGGAGGCGGACAGACAGAAAGACAAACAGGAGGCGGACAGACAGAAAGACAGACAGGAGGCGGACAGACAGAAAGACAGACAGGAGGCGGACAGACAGAAAGACAGACAGGAGGCGGACAGACAGAAAGACAGACAGGAGGCGGACAGACAGAAAAACAGACAGGAGGCGGACAGACAGAAAGACAAACAGGAGGCGGACAGACAGAAAGACAGACAGGAGGCGGACAGACAGAAAGACAAACAGGAGGCGGACAGACAGAAAGATAGACAGGAGGCGGACAGACAGAAAGACAGACAGGAGGCGGACAGACAGAAAGACAGACAGGAGGCGGACAGACAGAAAGACAAACAGGAGGCGGACAGACAGAAAGACAGACAGGAGGCGGACAGACAGAAAGACAGACAGGAGGCGGACAGACAGAAAGACAAACAGGAGGCGGACAGACAGAAAGACAAACAGGAGGCGGACAGACAGAAAGACAAACAGGAGGCGGACAGACAGAAAGACAAACAGGAGGCGGACAGACAGACAGACAAACAGGAGGCGGACAGACAGAAAGACAAACAGGAGGCGGACAGACAGAAAGACAAACAGGAGGCTGACAGACAGAAAGACAAACAGGAGGCTGACAGACAGAAAGACAAACAGGAGGCGGACAGACAGAAAGACAAACAGGAGGCGGACAGACAGAAAGACAAACAGGAGGCTGACAGACAGAAAGACAAACAGGAGGCGGACAGACAGAAAGACAAACAGGAGGCGGACAGACAGAAAGTCAAACAGGAGGCGGACAGACAGAAAGACAAACAAGAGGCGGACGGACAGAAAGACAAACAGGAGGCGGACAGACAGAAAGACAAACAGGAGGCTGACAGACAGAAAGACAAACAGGAGGCTGACAGACAGAAAGACAAACAGGAGGCGGACAGACAGAAAGACAAACAGGAGGCGGACAGACAGAAAGACAAACAGGAGGCGGACAGACAGAAAGACAAACAGGTGGCTGACAGACAGAAAGACAAACAGGAGGCGGACAGACAGAAAGACAAACAGGAGGCGGACAGACAGAAAGACAAACAGGAGGCGGACAGACAGAAAGACAAACAGGAGGCTGACAGACAGAAAGACAAACAGGAGGCTGACAGACAGAAAGACAAACAGGAGGCGGACAGACAGAAAGACAAACAGGAGGCTGACAGACAGAAAGACAAACAGGAGGCGGACAGACAGAAAGACAAACAGGAGGCGGACAGATACAGGTGAATAATGAATCAACTAAATGACTATTTATCTAGCTAACCAACCAGCCACCAAAGTAACTGATTAACTGACTATCCCACTCACCCACTCACTCACTCACTCACTCACTCACTCACTCACTCACTCGCTTACTCATTCACTCACTCTCTCACTCACTCACTCTCTCACTCACTCACTCTCTCACTCACTGACTAGGTATCTGACTGACTGACTGACTGACTGACAGACCGACCGATTGACCGACTGACCGACTGACTATCAATTCCAAAACAAAATAACTAAGTTGCTTACTAAGTAGCTTACAAACTAACCGACTAACTGACTGACTGACTGACTGACTCATTCATTGTCAAACGATTAACCGACCATCTAACCAATAAATGGTTGACCAAATAGCCGACTGACTGTCTGACTGATTGGTTGACTGACCGGCAAACTGACCGACTGACTGACTGATGGACTTGGCAACTGACCGACCGACTGATCAATTATATGACAAATTTATGAGCTAAATGATAGACTCATCGACTGATTGACTTACGGACTGCCTGGTTGATTGATTGATTGATTGGCTGGTAGGATGACTAACTGACTGGCTGACTGACTGACCAACTGGTTGACGATTGACTGACTAATTGACTGGCTGACCGACTGACTGATTGACTAACTGATTGACTGGCTGACTAATCTCACCGACCGATCGACTGCTTGATTGATAAATTAGCTGACAGAGAAGCTAACTGACTGACTGACAAATCAAATGACAAACTAGACAACTGAATTAAAAAAAAAAAAGGATAGATGAGTAAACAAATGACATAAAGATAAATAAATGAATACAAGGTTTTATAATCATTTTCATTTTTGCACTGTAGAGATAAATAATATGTCGGAGCTATCCCACACATTTCTATTTTGCACGAAAACCCCCCTTTCACAAACAAATCTTGTCCATCTCATGCTACTTTTTGCCAAAATTAACACCTTTTTCTACAATCAAACTTAACATGCAAAACCTCCAAAAATTGACGTAATTGTTACTTTAAAAAGGGGGTTTTCGTGCAAAACAAAAAAAAGGGTGATATAGCTCCGACATATTATTTATCTCTCCATAGCATAAAATCTAAAGGTTTACAGAATTAGTCATCCTAACACAATTAACGCCCGCGGGTTTGATAGTGAGACCTTACTACTTTCTAGTAAGGCTTGGGGCGATTTGGGGTGACATGGAGGGTGACTTGGGGCGATTTGGGGTGACTTGGGGTGACTTGGGGCGATTTGGGGTGACTTGGGGTGACTTGGGGCGACTTGGGGTGAAGGTGTCAAGCGTGCTAAAGTGGGAGGTGTCAGAGAATGTCAAAGTGGAACTGGTAGGACCACTTTGACATCTGCTCTGCCACGCGCTGAGCAGCGATTTACCCTGCTGTGTTAGCAAGGAAGGCAACGCACACGCTGCCAATCAATAAAGCCGTTGTTGGCAGCGTCCGCAGTGTGCATTGCAGAGCGCGTTACAGAATGTACTATAAGTGCTGCTATTGATTTTGTTATACAATCTTTTACCCGGATTTATGCAGCAGCTTACTTAATTAATTTTTTAATTGTTGTTTTTAATCTGGTTTAAAAAATGAAGCCCGAAGTAGCTACAGAGCTTATTAATATACTTTACGAGTTGGATTGGGGGCGGGAGGGTGATAAAGATCAGTTAGAGAGCAGGTTTGAAGAATTAATTACTGATCTTTTTGAGCGCATAAATATGCGAGAAAGCGTAAAGCAGGCCGTTAGTAAAATACCAGACTTTTGGCCCCAACCGGTTATAAAGTTGTTTGCCATTTTAGTTGATAATATGGCTCCTGAAGATGTTAATCTGACTGTTTCTACTGATCCTGAAGGGGTGACTATACGCTTTAATGAAGATAAGTTTTTTCGATTAGAAAAGACCATGAATAATAAATAACAGCTGAATTTACAATCATTTTTTTTATTGCTTTTAAAAAATGGATTGTGACGAGCATTAAAGTGTGAGGAGGCAGCAGACCTCTGTCATAAAGAAAGATTATACTCTCTGGCTGCATGTGGGAAAACCAGGCAGTATTTAGGCGTTGAACTAAGTATTGAACAGATTCAGCAATTGTCTACATCAGACGTTGAGAAGTATTACGCCAGGTACGAGGCACAGCTAGGATCAAAAATGGTTAGATCGGTGGGACAGACAATGATTAGTTTATATGCTAAGTTAGTAGGCAAGATAGCGCCGATTGATTCAGAAGAAGATTTAAAATATGACTTAACACAAGATCCGGTTTTAACCAAGTCCCTAGAATCTCTTGCCTGTGACATGTATTATAGATTTGGGACGTTGTTATGTCCATTTATCATGGGATTAATTACTTTCAATCATATTAATTTTAATCATATTAATTTTAGTCAGACTAAAAAAAATGAGCGAGCAGGAGAAGACTCCACAGGCGGGTGCCCCACAAGTGAATTCTCCACAAGTGAATTTACAGGCGAGCGTCCCGCAGGTGAGTGCCCCACAAGTGAATCCACAAGTGAGTGTCCCGCAGGTGAGTAGTGTTACTAAGTCTAAAAATCCTGGACGTGTTGAGGCCGGTCGTAAACTAGCTGAATACAACAGACTGCAAAAAGCAAACCAAGCAGCAAAACAAAAATTATTAGATAGTAATACAACATCAGCACCAGCACCGCCGCCACCAACAACAACACAATCAAACTATAAGATGTATTATTATGTGCTGGGGAGTATTGTTGTTGGTGGGGGGCTTTTAGCATACAAGCGCCTAAAGCCATACTTAGCAACAAAGTCACAAATCCCCACAAAAACAGTAAAAGAACCAGCTTCTGCAAAAAAAGTACAACCTCCTGCTGTAGACCCATTTTTAATAAATTAGTTTTTTTAATGCGTTGTTAAGTACTGGTTAAGTACAAGCAAAGTACTGGTTAAGTTAGTTATAACAAGTTAAGTGCAAGTAAAGTGCAAGTCATGTTAAGTACTAGTTAAGATCTTAAGTTAAGTACTAGTTAAGTACTAGTTAAGATCTTAAGTTAAGTACTAGTTAAGATCTTAAGTTAAGTACTAGTTAAGATCTTAAGTTAAGTACTAGTTAAGTACTAGTTAAGATCTTAAGTTAAGTACTAGTTAAGATCTTAAGTTAAGTACTAGTTAAGATCTTAAGTACTAGTTAAGATCTTAATTTAAGTCAGCCAAGTTGGCTCTCCGGGGGGCCTATAGCGCATGAAAGCACGGGTTTGACGTAAGTTCGCTTGCTATTGTTAGAGTCTAGTGACTTCTTATTAACAGCAGTTGTGTTTACTTGATGAAGAGTAGAGCGCAGATTAACATTTGCGTGATAAAATACTTTGCGTTCAAAGAGAGCCTGCTTGTAGTTGTCGTGACTTATTTCTTTTTTTACAACTTCTTTACCTATGCCCTTAGCTTTCTTTATCACAGAAGTCTGGGTAGCAATACTATACATCTTTGCCCGTAAGCCAACATATTCTAGTATAACCGTCCCATTAAATTCATCCTTCATCTTTCCAATCACTTTCTTGTTCACGGTTGAATGTAAAGGCGAATCTTTTGGATAGTCGCATGTGTCGTACCACCCATCAGCTCCTTTGGCCACTTCTATTTCCATATCTTTGTAAAAGTCTTCAGTTGGGATGTCTAGAATAAAAGAGTCGGTGTCTGTGTAAAGGACATTTGATTCTGGATACAGCGGCTTAAAGTAGTCGTATAGAAATTCTAGCATCAATAACTTTGACAACTCTAGCACGGCAAACCCGATAAACACCGGCTTATCCAACTTTACATTCTGTTTCTTCATCATAACGCCAACCAGGCTATCGCTAAACCGTCTAAAGTCTTGGTAGTTAGGTTTAGAGACCAGCTTAATTGCTTGTTTTCCTTTTGTAACTAATCTTACATCTTTACGATTGTGTGGATTCTCCATCGTCTTACCAAAACAACTGTTGTTCATCAACTTAAAGAAGTCTTTTTCTGAGGCGTCCGTGGCCTTAGTTCTAAGATCGGTGTTCTTCATGATGTATGGTCTCATGAAAGGCTCTTGGTCGAAAGTAATTATTCTGTGAACGGCAGTAAGTTTCAGTCCATGTCTTAAGTAAAACTGTAACAGCCGATAATGACAGACATATTTAGTTTTGTTAAAGAGGTTAGGCACGAGTTTAGGTGGTTCGGCTGGACTCATCTTTAATTTTTTCTGCGGCTAAGGGGAAATCGTTATGGGGGCCGTACAATTCTTTAGGATAATCTAAGTCCACTTCTAAGACTAGTCCTATTGGATTATCGGGCGTAAGCTGCGACAATAGTCCTACCACCCGATCAACCTCATGAGGCCCGTTTATCATTTTAAAGTTTCTCAATGGCAGTGCCTGACTCATGGCCCACCCATACAGATTGTTGGCGTCTAAGTACATCAGATAGTTGGATGGTTTAGTGGGATCATAATCGTCTAAATACTTGTTGTTGGCTCTGCGATAAGGATGACAGGCCATGCTAATGCCTCCTCTCAGCCCATCCTCGATCATCTGAAGTGTATCCAGATCAGAGATTAAGTCAATCTCAATGTTTGTAGACTTCAAGAATGCATCCCAAGAAAGGCCCGGGGCAGAGATGTACTGTGATGAATCCAGGCCGTAATGTTTCATGCAAGTAGCTCTGTAATTCTGAAAGACGTCAGCTAATAAACACACGTCGGCCAATAAGTACTGATCGTGATAATCGCCCATCGTCTTGCAGCACAATTCTGTCCAGGCTTTCTGTGCGTATTCATAGTCGGCGTCAGATATGCCTTCGCCCCTAAGCCGGCTGAAAAAGTCGTCTTTGTGTGGCAGCGCTGGCTCGTCAAACCTCTCCCGTGAGTCCATGTATTCATAAGGATAGACGCCTTTACGGACTAAAGATGGGTCGAAATATTTTTTAGTGATTGGATAGTCTTGCAGAGATCCTGCTAATTTACTTAAACTCCCCATCAGATGCTGGGCAGAGTCATAGAAGGATAAACAGTCTACAGTAAAGGGTTTCATGTACTTTTCTGATGATTGTGCAATACAGCTAACCCTCTTACATTCAGAAGTTATTGCTTGCATGATAAAGTGAGAATCGTAGCCTCGTAAAGTTATGAAAGAAGATAGGCAGTTTCCATTTTTCGGGGTCGACCTTGAGTTGAAGATTGCAAATGTTGTGTGCCGCCCCTCTGAATTTACCAGTAATGTGATCGTGGTCTCTTACAGCGTCACCTAATAACTTGCATTTGCATATCCAGCAGTGGGTGGCTGATTTATAACGTTCTTCATCTTCGGGGGTCATCTTAATGTCTGAAAGGTTCAGCTGATTAGAGAATTGATTGCGAAGGTTTTCATCTGCTCCAAAAATCGACCGGCTGCGTCGGGACCTCTGTAAATCTCCGGCTGCGTGTGTCCGCCATCTGACCTAACAGCAACAAATGCATAAGAACAGATCTGATGACGGGATAATAGGGTTGTTTTTTGTTGTGTCCGTTCTTGAGGGCCGTAGTACTGTGGCAAGATTGCTTCAAAGTCAGCATAGACTACGTATGGGCTCATCTGCATTTTGTGTACATTCTTAAAACCAACCTTACCCTGGTTTTGGTGTAAGAAGTTCGATTTTACAGTCTACAAAACTTTTACAATATTTCTTATGGCTGGCTGCTGCCTCTACAGTGGGGATCCTGACCAAACACCTTCTACAAAGCTCTTGTTTAGATTCGTGCTTTGTAGTATAAGTCAGAAGTCTACTCATTGTTCTAATTAATACATAATGGCTCTTGGAACCGTCTGCAAACAGAATCAGGTCTACATGATTCTTAAGTGATTCGCCTAAAGTAGGGGCTTCGGGAGAAATCCTTAAAGGACTAGATTGTCTACTGGGTCCCAGGTGTATACGCTTACGGTTATTGGTTTGTTTTGTTCTTCAAACTGGTCGATACTTTCTATACTCACTGGAAAGTTTATGTTATCAAAGTTCAGACTATCTTTATACTGCCAATAATTAGAAACTCTGTCTGGGTGCTTTTTAACTGGGTGTAAGTGCGCCAAAATACACCACATGAAACACATATTGTCAGAATTATGTATGTTTAAGGCTGCTCGTTTAAAAACTAACTCTCTTGGGAGAGGGATGTAAGAATTGCCGACTATAGGAGAGTATTTGGTTTGTCTTAATTTGATTTCGAGGACTGTTCCTTCAGACCAGCCAGAGCCGCGCAATTTCGCTTCTTCACTTCATAGTTAAACTGTGTAAGCATGTAATCAGCCCAGCCGGTGTAAAGTCGTAATAGCTGATTACTTCTTTCTGTCTAGTTGATACCCAGACTTGCATACTACTATCATCGGGGGTTATATATTCAATCAGAATGGCCAACAACACTTTTACTGGCGGGTTAATTTGAAGAGACCCTGGGATTTTAGATATAGCATGTGTTACACTTTTCTGAACGTTTGTAGGGTTAATAATGTCCATGTCTAATTCAATGAACATATTGCCTAATGATTTGTTACTACCTTCCAACTGTACGTTGTTGGGCAGTATTTCAAACTCGGACTCGCTTGTGGGGTTCATTTTTATCCCACAATATTTACGTAAATTAAAAAAAAATAAAAGTAAGTAAAAGTAAGTAAACGCGTTTTTATTCTTCACCCAAGCGTTTCAATACTTCAAGACACCCTAATCTTACAAGAACGCCTGCCAATACTTTAGCTTTTTCTGAATCACTACAGTCAATGTTTAACTCTTTGATTGCTTCGTTAAATAGTTCACTATGATTTTTGTGATTAAATTGTTTTCATCATCTCAAACCCAGATTTACTAAAATCAATGTTAACACTTTCACCGTTTCGTCAAATAGTTCATTACAATTTTCTATTAAAATCTTTAGATCAGATTCGCTGTGTTTGGGTCGTCATTTTTAAATCTAAAATTAAATAAATAAAATAATAAAACCATGAGTATAACGTTGGTTAAATTATGCAGTGCCCATTTTTGGGGTGTTATAGTTTTATTCAACCCAAGCAAAATGTTTGTTAAGAATAAAACCGCCCAACATGGGAAAGATAGAAATTCGCCGAAAACTAGTTACAACCTTTTTTTTTAGCTCGGGGCAACAAAAGATTATCTGATTAAAAACACATAGACGTCTTTCATATTATGATTATTTTAATTATTTTTTTTAGTTAATAAAAAATATGAGCACTGCAAAGATCATCAATACTATTTTACCACTCTGCTGAATCAGCGGGTCTTAGTATAGGATATAGCATGTTAGCAAAAAACAGTTTAAAATAAGGCCGGCTGATCTGGGAAAAGGGTTAGACATGGAGGATGTTGTTAAGGTTTATAGCTGTAATAACTGCAGGGATTGCCTCAAAAGACTTTCTTGTTGCAAGGGATTATCCCAGAAAACAACAATGCAATAGAAAGATTAATGCAGATTGATTATAAAAAAAGATTCATTCTAAAAATATTGATTATAAAAAAGATTCATTCATTTATAAAAAAAGATGTCTGGAATAGTTCTGATGGTGGGGGGGGCCCTATTTTTTAATGCATTGGCTTTCTCTGGCAGCAATTTTATGTTTAGTTTAAAATTTCGTCTGATGAAGAGAGAGAACGCCAAAACAAGGCAAGGGGAAAAATTTAGCTAAGGCAAGAGACGCTTACGAGAAAAGGAGAATTGCCCACTTAGACTTTATAATAAAAAGTTAAGAGAACAGGGGCGCAGAGCACACATTTACAGACGTTGATGAAGCAATGAATGAATATTACTTAGTGACAGGAAAAAAATTTCTAACATCGCCACCGCCAGAAACTGTCTGACTTTTATGAACCATCTGAGGATCAGAAAATGGTAGAAATAGGCTTTATAATAGGGGGCTATGGGACAATCTTTCTTCTTGCATATTCAATCTAAAAACAATAGTTAAAAATGTAATAAAAAAAAGTCTCTTATGGACGATAACAAAGTACAAAAATATATTATTTTCCTGGAGGGGGATTGAAAGGGAAAGGCTGCTATTGAAAACTGAGTAAAGCTGGTAGGGTGTCTGAATCAAAGCAAAGACTGGCTTTCAAAACAAGCGATCGGCAAATAATCTGCCTGCCCCAAAAAGAATAATAAGGCCTCGTTTCGTTAACTCAGTTCCTAATGACACCCCCCAGATGGACTTGTTTTATCTTTCCACATGACAAAGTTAGAAGAAAAAAGTTTAAGTATCTCTTACAGTTGTTGATATGGCTTTCAAGGTATAAAGACGCTGAGCCTTTTACAGATAAAAGCTCAACTGCTGTGGCTGTGGCTTTACCCAAAAAATATACATGCGAGGTCCATTAAAGTATCCTGGCTGACCCCGGTTTTATGAGGGGAAAGAGTTTAAAGGAGCGTAAACCAAAATGTTTTTTAAGACGCCGGGTTACAGTTAAGGAGGGGTTCCAGGGGAACCATCGCTCCCAGGCTCTAGTAGAAAACTTTAATAAGAATCTGGCTAGCGGCTGTTTACCTATCAATATCATAGAGACCTTATGGACAAAAACCCCCAGAAGGGGTTAAAGGTTTCCGGGGTTTCCGCCATAACAAGAAAATTTTTAAACCAAGGCTCCCAATGAAAAAGGGGGCTGGCGCTCCGGGCCCCAGTACTAAAAAGCAACGCTAACCCAGCATTACGCTCGCTACAGCGATGGCCGTGATTAAAAAAAGAAAGATTTTTAAACTTAGCAATTTCTTTCAGAAACCCTTATTTTCCCAAGTCACTTTCATTCTTTTTAAATTCATTATTTGCTCTAACCTAAACTTTGAGCCTGATCCCTTTTTTTAAATTTAAGATAATTTTTAAAAAGATTACTTGAAACATATCTTCTTTTTAAACCCTTTTCGGGCGCACTTCATCAACAAGAAAAACCCAAATAAAAAAACATACTTAATAAAAAAAAAAACGATACTGTTATTTTTTTTTTTTGTCAACCTCACAGTGACTTTGTCAGATGATCAGAATGTTTATTTCATCCCCTTTTTAGTAATAAAATAACAACCTAAACCCCCATCCAATTTTCAACTTATTTGTACACCTCAAATTTAACGTATGCCGGAAACTAGGATCAACCCCCTTGGGAGAAAATAAATAACAAAAAACATCGTCATTTTTTCTAGGCATGATTCTTTTTTTGGGTTTTTAAAACTCTAACCCACGGTGTCCCCCCCACTTCACTAAGGACTTCTTTCTCCGCAGCATATATTCAGAGCCCTGCTTAGTTATTTCAACTGCTTTTTCTGCTGTGTTCCGGGGACAGGCAGCAAGAAGGCGTCCTTCATTCAAAGCTTTTCTAAAATTGTATTTCTTATAAAAGTATACATAGGGCTTCGTATTAAAAATTTTAAAATTTCCCAGTTAATGTCAGGAACAACCCCCCGGGCTTTCTCTCGTTTATAAGTTTGTATTCGGTTTGCCAAAATTTTTTCCCCTTAGATTTCTTATCCTTCCGGGTAGGATATTGCGTCGTTTTTTATCTCAATTTCATCGTTTGTAAAACACCACTCGTGTACTCAAATCCATAAACATTTCCTGCCACTCCTATTAATCAAATCAGTTGTATCGCTAGATCTTTTAGCTCTACTGCAACGCATTTAGGAGCAAACTCCGCTTTTGATTCGGGCCCTCGAGACTTTTTTTTAATAAAACATTTTATTAAAAAATAACGAAATAAATAATCAAATAAGCAAACGATTGAACGGGCGGGTCACCCCGTAAGCAAATTTTTAGCGGTTTAATTTTTCTAGCTGCTCTTTTTTTTTTTTTTAGTTCATCCTGTCCCTGATTATATATTTTTCATTTAAACATTCTTCAAACTATCCCGCCCTTTAGTATAGAATAAATACGTTTTTAACTGCAATCTAAAGTCTTTTAAGACACATTGTTTTTTGAGTTAAGAGCCAAACAGAAACAATGCGTGTTTTCCCGCAAAGGCTAGCTTAGACAAGCTTTCTTTTTTTAACAAGTTTTGTTCAGCTGAACAGTCAAAATAAAAACAGCGTTTCGGTTCCCTCAAATACCTATAGTATGTTCTAAACATCTTTAGCTTGTCATGGGATCAACTAAAAATATATTCCGTCTGTCCAAACAAACGCCTTTCTTTGAAGACTTTTGTGCTTAATTTTTTTGTGCAGAATAAACAATGTACTCGAAATGAAACCTGTAGCTGTTTTAAAAAAATCAAGCACGAAGACTTTTTCCCCACATCCAGAAACCCCAAAAAGCGAACAGTGGGGGGTTTTTTAGGTAAAAAGTTAAAACACCATCTGTTTTTAATGGGCTATTTTTTCAGCTATTTTTTTAAATTTCAGCTGGGGTCATAAACCACAAAAACGTGCATTGTATCGGCCAAATTCCCTCCTTTTCCCTTTTAATCTGTATGAGTATGCCACTGACCCCCCCCTTCTTCCCTCCCGGCAGTCTGTTGCCCAACGGGGACTAAAATCCACCCATAGTCCATATTTGTCTGTTGATAATCTTCGGTTTTACATCGTGAAGGTGAATTTTTTTAAACAAAGATGGGCTGTGGGGCTTGTCGTCTCCCTCCAGCAAAAAAATTTTCTTATCCACAAAGGTTGGGTGGGGTAAAAGTCCAGCCAAAACAGCTGAAAAGGCTTTCCATCTACTTGCAAGACAGTTCCCAAATTTTTTTGGGTTTGTAAAACACCTCAATTTTCTCTGAAAAGGAGCTGGGGCTTAAAAAATAAAAGGGAAAAACCCCCTTTGGGGCCCTTTAAAAATTGCTTTACTATTTCCCCAGACGGTTCTTGCTTTTTTTTTAAATTTTCGCTAGACTTTTGGTGTAAAACTCTTTCAAAAAACAACCGTCCAATTTTTATCTGTTTAAGATTGTTCTGGCCGTTCGGGTTAGTAACAACGTCAAAATTAAGAGAGATTTACTAACATGATTTGGCTGTTGGGTCTCTGATAAAATAACAGACCCCTTCTTAAATTTCATTCTGAAGTAATTTGTCTCAGGGCCTTGGTAATAGGGCGAGGGGGTTTTTAACAGTTAAAAATCTAAGGGATGCAAAATCGTTTTTTTAAATGCTCGCGCTTTTTTGCCGGGGCTCCCTCGTCTTCCTTTGCATCTGCAGCATTAAGCCTGTCTTAAGACCGTTTGGACCTGGACCCCTGAAAGTTTTGTCTTTTCTTTCTTTTTCACAGCCATAGATCAAATAGAGATTAAAAATGTCTGCGCTACTCAGTGAAAATTTCTCTACCTTCCATTTAATTACCATTTTTTTAATGATGGCCCTGCCCAGGTTAGCAACGACAGTACATTGGGATCCGCCGCCAAGTCTATTTTGAATGACACCCCTGGCAGTGCCTGGGTTTAAACATCGTCAGGCCCAAGTCACAAATCTTACGTTAACATTTCATTGGCTCAATTTTGAGGTTTATTTACAACGCGCACAGTCTGTCTATCCCTTTTATGCCGTGGGGCTCCTTCGCTTTTCTAAATGGATCGGGGTCGCGCCGTTGGTTTTCTTTTTTAAAAAACAAAAAATAATAAAATATAAAAATCGATGAAGATATTGACGCTTTGATCCTTTTGAAAAAGAAAGATAAAGATTTTGGCGCGATTGATTCTATTGAAAAACCGGGGCCCCTTCATTGCAAAAAACTTGAAAAAGCGGTTCTTAACTCCCAGACACCCCAAAGATGTAGGAGGGGGGCTCTGTACCCCTTTAAACTCTCAAAAACTTTTAGGAGTAGCTCTTCACCCCCTAAAGCCCGTCAAGAACTTTTGCGACAACGAATTGAACATTCAAAAAAGTATAAGGGGGAGCTCCCACCCGATCGGCCCTGACATTGAATGGAAAAAGGGGGGCCATTTGTATTAAGAACTAGAAAAGGAAACCTTGTACGGTTTACAAAAAACCAACCCCAAACCCATTTTTTAAGGGGGGAAAAAAATCTTAAGAGCTCCCTGTTGCTGCCAAAAGGCGTTAAACTTATTGGCGATCTAAGGTCTGAGGCGTTTCTTTTTACAAAGCATAGGCAAGAGTTCCAGCGCAATCGAAATAAAAAACACCTCTTCACAAATTTAATCAAAGAGCAAAACAATAGCGAACTTGAGAGGTTTTAATGAGGAGACCCATTTAAAAAACCAATTTGGGGTTTCTCAAGTGCCTAGTCAAAGAGAACGTGAGCTGAGTCCGAGAAGAAAGGGTTTTTAAAAAACAAAAAAGATCCCCCTTTGCCTGAGCGCGAAACGGGGTTCTTAAAGCTAGAATCAAGGACTTAAAGCGAACTGCTGACCTCGGGTCAACTAATCCGTTTTAACAACTATAAACAAGAACAAAAAAACTTTTTGGGCAAAATTTAAATCTAAGAGAGAGAAACAAGAAAAAATAAACTGCTGAGCAGATGATAAAAATTTAGACCCGGAAGAAAAGGCTAAAAACGGCAAAATACAGGTTTAAAATGGAAGATAAAAAAAACGGTTACAGCGTTGTATATTAACAGAGAAAAAAAGATCCCAAATAAGCAGAATCAGAGAAACATAAACAAAATGATTTATAAAAATACAACGCTAGCAGAAAAAAAAAGGGACTCTGTTCAGAAGCGGGGTTTTACAATAGTTATATATTAACAGCCTTTTTGGGTTTGCTATTCACACTGGTTTATTGCTTTAACTGGCAGTGTGCCAACGGGCCATAGCGCCTCCAACCCTCAGCCCGGAAAAAGTTGGATTAGAAAACAACTGCACCATCTAGCAAACCATTAAAAAAGTTAGCTGCAAAGCGTTTGTGCTCTGCCTGGCTAATAGGCATTTTTGTTTTTTTTGGGTTTTGTCTACCTGGGGCAAAGTGGCTGGTTATAGGGCCGACCATTTTGGGACTTAGGGGTGCGGGCTGCGGGTTTTAATTTTTTTAGTGAAAAAAGAAAGGCAATCCATTAAAATTAAAAAACAAAACAAGGGCCTTTTTTCCTAGTGTGCTGTCGGGGTGAGGTACATCAACGGGGGGGGGTCGTTTTCCCTGGGCTCTTATAACGGGGGGGGGTCGCTTTCTGCGGGGTTCGGGGGAGATACTTTTTTTAAAATGGCTGGTGCGGCCTTGTGTTTAAACCTTGATTGTGTCCTAATTTTTGGTCGTCCCCAGCTATGAGAAATTTTCATTATTATTTTCTGTATCACCAATCTGCAGTCTAAGGTCAGAAGCAGCATGTTAATCCATGCCTCAAAACAAAGTAAACCCTTTGCCCTACAGTAAGAGACGTTTGGTCCTTTGTATGCGGAAAGGGCAAATAAACAGCAGAGTTAATAGCATCTTCAAAAATTTGGCTAGAAATTTTTTTCTGCGCAAAGCTGTAGATTAAACCACTATCTAATTTGGCTGGCTTTGCGCCCAAAGACACCAAACGACGTGCGATGGAGTCATTGATTCTTTGCACTCCCCGGCATTGTTAGGCCTTTATTTTCATCTAAATAAATGTTGCCCAAGCATTTGGGGGATTTTTGTTCAGGCCCCCAATCAACTTGGAGTTTTGGCTTAAAAGAGGGGTTTACCGGGCCAGTACAAAATTATACTCTCTACGCTGACCCCACAAAACAATGTGCCTAACCCGTGATGCGGGCTAAATTTTGGCTAAAGTTATTTTAAGGTTAATGTTTTAAAATTTTTTCAGATTCTTTCTATCATTATTGTCCATTTGGGGTGAGAAATGGATTAAACGCGTTTTTCGTTGGGAGGCTACTTGTAGTTCAGTTTTGTAAAGCATCTATACTGATAAAAAACATAAAATTATATCTGACCTTACAAAGATTGGGGTGGTTTTAAAAAAGGTTTGCTTGAAACACCCAGCCCGGGTTTTAGCATTTAAAAACAAAATTTAAATGATTCTGGTAAAAGGCCTAGGGGGTTGACCCCTGCTGAGGGGACTCTACACCTTTATTGGGGGATTTTTAAAATCTAGTTAGTGGTTTACAAGTCTGACAGAAAACCATAAAGATTCATCCCGCGATGGTTTGTTTTTCTAAAGTCCAAAGATTTGGGGTCATAAAACCCCCCCTACGTCGTAAGTGGCACTTTTATTATATTTAAAAGGTTTCCCTTTTTTAAAAAGATTTTTTTAAAAAAGGATTAAAAAGGATGTTCCTTTATATAACCCAAACAAAACCACGCGGTTTTTAAAGTATTCATTGACAATAAAGCGGAATGTAGGGTTTCTCTTTGAAACTTTGGTTTAAAATAAGGTGGTTTAACAATCTGAAAAAGCCCCCAAAATAAATTTGGGTAGAATTTTTGAGAGGGGGGGGAATCGCTTAAAACGTTAAAAATCCCCGATGGTTACTACAAGCTTTTTTTTTTAAAAGAAGCATTTTTCAAATTTTTACATACGGGTTTGAAATTAATGGCAAATCTTTTAATTACATATTTTTTTTCCAAAACATAAAGACAAAAGGGAGTACGTTTTTCCCCCCAAGGGGCCTTGCCGAATTTTAGGCTTTTATATAGGGGAAAACCTATCGTATAAAAACACACCTATAAGGCACGGGCCCTTTTAAGAATAGTAGGCAAACCCTCCGATTTCTGATTAATCCCAAAGTTTTTTGTTAATCACGCGAAATTTAAAAAAAGATACAATTTTTTATAATGGGGAAAACCCCAAAATTTTTTAAGAACACTACTGGGGCTAAGGGGGGGTTATTGCGATTTTCAGTCATACACATTTAATGACGGGTCATTTTTAAAGAAATTTGTTCGTGAGCAATAAATTCATTGTGCGTAATAAACAACAAAATGGAAACCCATTGTTTGCTCTAATTTTATTAGTACTGCTTGAATAAAGATAAACAAAAAGGGAGAGATAAATAATATGTGGAGCAATCACCCATTTTTTTTTTTTTTGCACGAAAACCCCCCCTTTTTAAAAAACAATACGCAATTTTTTAGGTTTTTGCATTTAAGTTTGATTGTAAAAAAGGTGTTAATTTTTGGGGAAAAAAAGCTAGATGGACAAATTTGTTTTGAAAGGGGGTTTTCGTGCAAAATAGAAAGGTTGGAAGCCCGACATATTATTTACTCTACTTTTTAAATCACCCCTTTAAAACCGTGAAGCTGTGGGGCGGTTATCTAACATTCCAAAGGTGTTGTTTTTAAGGAGTAAATTTTTAATTTTTTGTGGATTAAAAAAAAAAATCTCTACACTGGGGCCCCCCTAGGTTTTGATTAAAATTTCCGCTTTTTTGAATTTAAACCATCGTATCTAAACCCCTTACTTAAATCGATTATCCCACACTGAGTCACTCTCTCTCCTCCCTCTCCCTGTGTGTTGTGTGTGTGGTGTGTGGGGTTTTGGGGGTGTGCTGTGTGTGTGTGTGTGTGTTGGTGTGTGGTTTTTGGTTGTGTGGTGTGTGGTTTTTCTTTTTCTCTCTAACTTTCTGTCTGTTTCTTCGCCGCTTCTCTGTCTGTTTTTGTCGTCGTCTGTTTGTCTGTCTGTCTGTCTGTCTCTCTCTCTCTCTTCCCCTCTCTCCTCTCTCCTCTCTTTAAAACCCCGTTTTGTGTATGTAGAAGGGTCGCTCGTGTTCGAGAGATTACTTTCCTTTTAAATGACAGTTTTCTCACCCAGCAGGTAAAGGGCCCGGGGGTCGAGAAACAAGCCTTTATACTCTCTCCGTAGAGCGAAAAAACTGTCGGCCCACTGGTTCTGCTGACTTCCACTTTAAAAGGAACACAACAATAACGAGAGCATGGCTTGCCCCCCTTCCCCTTAAAACAATCTTTTTTTTTAGTGTTTAAAACATTAAAAAGTTTTTCGGGTTTTAATGTTTGCTCCATTTCCTTTCTGGAAAGTAAAGACATTTGGGCAAAATGTTTTTTTTATCATTTGCTACATTCTCTCCTCTCTCTCTCCTTCTCTCTCTCTCTCTCTCTCTCTCTCTCTCTCTCTCTAAATATATAAAAAATTACATATAAAAAATTATGTATGTATGTATTTTTGTGTGTATGTATTTAGTACTTAGATAGCTATAAAACATAAGCAAGTAATCAAAAACAAAATAATTGAATAGAATCAAAAGTCAACAACCGGAAAAATTTTTTTTTTAAAAAACTCCTTGAAAAGAAAATGTAAAAAAGAGATTTGAAATTGTCTTTCAAGGGGGTATCCTTGAAATTGTTTTTTTTGGTATGATGTGGTGTATTATTTTTTGAATACATAACTTTCCCCTTCTGAAAAAAATGCTCCGCTGGTTTAATGCTAGCAGGGGGAAAAATAGTTGAATGGTTTGCAGACGATACAAGGAACATGCAAAATTAACACACACACACCACACACACACACACACCACACACACCACACCACACACACACACACAACACACACTTTTCAGTACTCGGCTTCGGTCTTCTAAAAAACGCCACGCACGCATGCCCCACACACCACACACACAACCAACCACAAAACACACACACAACACACACACACCACACAACATCGCACACTCATACAGAAAGAGAAGAAGAGAGAGGAGAAGAGAGGAGAGAGAGAGAGAGAGAGGAGAAGGAAGAAAAGGGGGAAAAGGAAGGGGCAAAAAACGCATTTCGAGGTTTAAACTTAATAAATTCCCGGGGAAAGTCTTTTTCCCGCGGGGAAATCGTTTTAATTTTTGGGAATGAAATCCGTAATCTCTTCTAAAAACGGAAAAAAAATAAACCCCAAACCGTCCTTTTTGCAAGTTCTTCCTTTCCGAGGTAATGAAAAATTTTCCAGAAAGAAAAGGCAAAAAAAAAAAAAAAAAAAAAAAAAAAGAAAAAGGAAAAGGGGGTAGGGAGCGGAACACGCGCACGCACACACGCCACACCGCACACCCACACAGGGCCCCCACAACACACCACACAAAAACACACCAACACACACACACACACAACAAACACACTCACACACACACACACACCCCACACACACAAACCCCACACACACACACAAAAACACACCACACAACACACACCTTGGGCGGATATAAATTCTAAACAATCGCCTCTTGCTAAACTTTTAATCTCCTCCAAATTGCATGACTTTTTTTCACCGCATGGAAATAGTGTGGTTTAAGAAAAATCCTGACACATATTTTTCCCCCTTTATGAAAAAAACAAAACAAAAAAAAAAAACAAGCACAAATTTGCCGGGAAAGGTAAAACATTCCAGGGCCCTTTATGCTCTACTCCACGATATCCTAACTTTGATTTCCCACCACTCTACGTCCCGCTCTGTTTGTGTTTAAAGGGTTGCCGGTGTCGGGGAATTCATGAGGATTTAAATTTTTTTGAACAATGTGGTGCCGCTTTCGAGGGGGGGGCCACTCAACCTTAAAAACCCAAGACTAAACAAAGACGGGCGTCTGTAGGGGGCTAGAGGCGTGTCCTGCGTATGGTGGAAACAAACAGGGGCCACCAACACAAGGAAGCGGCTCTTAGCAGTGCTGTGTCCCCTCTAGTGGTTGCCTCATGACAACTTTACGTTAATTTTTTCCTGTGGGTTTGGCCGGGCCGGTCTGCGACGGGACAGACCCGGGGTGGGCTGTGGACGGGGAGCCAAAAAAAACGGCGTGAAGGGGACATCCTCAGGGCGTAGGAAAGGCTGAAAAAGAATACACAGGAACACAAGATCAAAGCAAATAAACGTACCCCAAAAATTTTTTGAATACGCGTGAGATATTTCCTAAAGAGGGAAAAACGTTTTGGCCTTAAAAACCGTTAGAACGGCTATTCGAAAACATCGGGCCATCACGTGACCCCAAAGAACATACAACAAATTTTTTAGAAAGCGCCAGACTTTTTAATATTTTTTCCCTTAAAAGAAAACTGTTATGGCCTTAAGCCGTTAGAACGGCTATAACGGAAAAAACACATCGGGCATGATCCGTGACCCATAATAACTACCACAATTTTTTAAAAAGATCGGGCCCCTGTTCTGTCTGGAGCGAGTGGAACACATTTTGACCACGGACGGGCGGACGACAGACAGCAGACCCGACAGAAGACAACAGACAGCATTTCTTTGTTCCCATTGTAAAGTGCTCCCGTTCTATAAGAAAATGGGAGTACAACAAAAAGGGGGAAAGAGGGGAAGAGGGAAGGGAAAGGGTGGGGTGAAATGTAAAAACGTAAATAACCAAAAGAAAAAGATAAGTTTCAAAATGGAATGACTGAGGCGGAAAATGAATTGGGGTTTGGAGACGAACAGGAGAAGTGGGAAAAATGGGCCCCATGTTTTTTCTTGTCACGTCCTAAAATTATTTTTTTCACCTGAAAAGGCCCAAGAGGTCGAAATGCATTGTGTCTATCCTGTCCCCTGTTTTTCCAGGGGCCTTGGCGATAGCTAACCCCCCCCCCCCCCCCCCCCGCCCCCTTTTCCCAAAAGTTAAAAGAGATACTCTAGTGTCGATTTTTCTTTTTTCCCCCGGGGAACTCGGCAGAAGTACGCCCCCGGAAAGTTCATCTCCCTTGGGGACCAGGGGAAAGGGTTTTTCAACATATGTTCGTAATATTCTCCCAGTTGAGGAAAGAACCAATCCAAACGGCCTGTTGTGAAAAAACTGAAGACTAAACGCCAAGGGAAAAAAGGGCTAGGGAAAACACTGGTAGCAAAACAAGCAAAACAAAAACAAACACAAAAAAAAAACAAACAAACACAAAGCAAACAAACAAATAAAACAAACAAACAACAAACGAACGAACAAACGAACAAGCAAACAAACAAACTTCTCAAATGAAAATCTGTTTTGTCTTTGGGCTGTCTGTCTGTCTGTCTGTCTGTCTGTCGTCTGTCCTCCTCTCTCTCTCTTTTTTTTCTCTCACAAACAACAAAAGAACGAACAAACAAAATATCAAAAAAAACGGAAATCCTCTTTTTGTCTGTCTGCCTTCTGTCTCTCTCTCTACTGTGCGCGCGCGCGAATGTTATGTGTTTCCGTTCGTGTGGTGGTGTGTGTGGTGTGTGTGGGTTTTTGGTGTGGTGTTGTGGTGCGCACACACCTAAAAACAAACGTACATAAACACACCAATGCACACACACACCGGGCGGCCCCGCGCGGGGCGCCGCCACACACCACAACACACACACACACCACACCAATACAAACACACACAACAACTAACCATACACCACACCAAAACCCTCACACTAATACACCCGCATACACACCACAAACACACATACAAAGAGCAAAAAACACAAAGTACGAGACAGACACAGACAACACACCCACAAACAGAGCACACATACAAACAACAAGACACATGCACAGACACAGACAGACAGACAGATAACAGACAGACAACAGACAACAGGGGAGACAGACAGACAGAAAACCCTACACATTTTGTAAAAAAAAAATTCCCCCCTGATTTTGTTTATTTTTCTCTGATGAATTTGAAATAAATCGCCTCACGTTTCTTTTTCTTCTTCTTTTTCTTCTTCTTCTTTTTTTTCTTCTTTGTCTTTTTCTTTTTCTTCTTCTTCTTCCTTTTTCTTCCCTTTTTCTTTCGTCGTCGTCGTCGTCGTCGTCCTTCCTTCTCTTCTTTCTTCTTCTTCTTTTTCTTTTTCTTTTTTTGCTTTCCTTCTCGATCATTTCTCCTAATCACTGTCTTGGAAGTCATACACAAGGCTAACTGGGGGACGTTGTCACTAAATGGATCTTTTCCCTTTTTTTCTCTGTGCTCCCTTTTTCCCCCCGCTCCCCGCTTCCCTCCGCCCTCGCCCCCTTTACCGTTCCACCTCTTTTGCTCAATCCCCTCTCGTCGGCTTAATATTTTAAACAGGTCATGCGTGAGAAAAAACAGGGGGTCCCAAAACCCAAAAAAGTCTAATTCATTTCTTTTCTCCCCCCCCCACCCCCCATCCTCCTCCTTCCCTCCTTTATTCCTCCGCCTTCTCTTTTTCCCCCCCACCCCCCCAACCCCTCCCCCCCCCCTCCCTCCCTCCTCCTCCTCCCTCATTCTCCCCCCCTTTTTGTCCCCCCCCCCCCTTCTCCCTTTCCCAAATTTTTTTTTGGTTTGCTTGCTTTTCTTCCCCTTTTTTTCCTCTCCTCTTCTTTTTCACTAAGCATCGTCATGATAACTTCATCGCGCGTCGTCGTCATCGTCATCACATCAACATCGTCGCGTCGCCCTCTCGCCTCCTCCTCCCCTCCCTTCGTCTTCTTCTTCTTCGTTTTCTTTTTCTTCTTCTTCTTCTTCTTCTTTTTCTTTTTTTCTTTTTTCTTTCTTCTTCTTCTTTTGGGGCTTTTTTGTTCTTGTTTATCTTCCCCTTCTTTTTTTCTTTTTTTTCTTCTTCATTTTTTTTTTTGGGGTTTTTTTTTTTTTTTTTTTTTCCCTTTTTCCTTTGTCTTTTTTCGTTTTCTTCCCCTTCTCCCCCTCCCCCCATCCCCCACACCCCCCCTGTCCCCCTCCCCTCCCATTCCTATTCCCTCCACCCCCAAACCCCAAAACCCCAACCACCCTCCCTTCCTCTCACAAGACTAATCTAGGTTTTCTTTCATTTTTTTATTTTTTTATTTATTTTTTTTTGACATAAATTTTATTTTTAATGCAAGCACCGCGCTCTTGTTAATACACAGTCATTTTACGCCCTCCGACCATGCACTGACGAACCGCAATCCCTCGGTCGGGTTTTGACTAAATGAGTCTAACTAGATCAAAACAGTTTGGGAAAGAAATATGACCCCGCAGCTGGAAACCAGCGCTTTTTTTGGGTGGGCGCCCCTTCGAGGGACACATCCAATTTTAAAAAAACTAGGTATAATATATATATATATATAAATTATAATAATATATATATAAATATATATATTATAAAAAAGTGGCCTGGAACCCTGAACATAAAATGCCGACGGATTCCTTTCCAACCCAGCAGTTATTTTTTTTTTGTTTACTTTTATTTATTTTTTTTGGGGCTTGGGGGTAGGGGTAATGGTGGAAACAAATTCCCCGATCTTTTTTTTTAACCTGCATTGCTTTTTTACGAAAATAAAATAATTGAACACGGGAAAAAAGCTGGGCCGGATAGCTCTTGGTAGACCCGGCCCGTGATCCGAGGTTCCAGGTTTGAGTTTCGGTACAGGGGGGTGTTTCCCTCGGAGTTAACATTGGGTTTTGACTGCATTTCCCCTACAGTCCTTTGAAGAACTATAAACCGAGGTTTCCCTGTGTGAACGCACGCCAACATCTGCACCACGTCAAATCCCCCACCAACTTTCGGAAGAAAGGGCCCTTTGGGGCCCTTGGTCTCGATGACACGTTTCACAACGGGCCTTTTCCCCCAAGTTGGGGTATGGCCCTTAATTGGGGGGATGAAAAACGGTCATAAAACACAAAAGTCAGAATCGTCAAATCGATGAAGGTGGGGCATCAAAGAAACAAGAAGAAGAGCTGAATAGAAACAAACTTTTTTAACTTCGCCTGTTTTTTTCCCTTTTTTTTTTAAATCTGTCTTTCCTCACGTTTTATTTAAAAATACTAATATTAAGAAAGGGTTACGGATCCGTCGAATTCCGTCAGCTTCCTTTTGATTGGTCGGGGGGGCCCCGGGTTTTACTTCTTTCCTCGCTGATTTCAGTGAATGTGTACTTTTTTTTTTCCTTTTTTAAATTTTACTGATTTTAGAACAGGGGGGTGGAGATTTAAGCTCCTGTATGACTTGAAATTGAGGTCGATTTTGGTTTATGGGTTTTAGACGTGAATCTTATGTCGTGGCGCGAACGTCGTGCACGAAGAAAAAAAAAAAAAAAAAAACCCCCCCCCCCCCCCCCCCCCCCACCCCCCAAATTTTTTTATCGATTGACTGGGGAAAGAAATTAAAGAACTCAGAATATTCTATTTATCACCATTTATTATTGAAAACCACCATCACTCTTCTTTTTTTGTCGTACTTCCTTTCTTCTTCTTCTTCTTTTTCTTCTTCTTCTTTTTTCTTCTTTTTCCATCACTATTACATTTTTTTACAACCACACACACACACCCACACACACACACACACACACACACACCACACACACACAAAAAGCACACACACCACACAACACCACACACACACCCACACACACAAAACACACACACAAAAGAGTCCCCCACCACACACACAACCCAAAACAACCCCACACCACCACACCACACACAAAACACAACACGAAAAAGTCACACACACACACACACAAACCCCACACACAACACACACACACACACACACACCACACACAAAAAGAAAAGAGTCCACACCACACACACACACACAAACAACACACACACACACACACACACACACACCACCCACACACCACACACGAAAAGATCCCCACCCCACACACAAAAACGCACCCCCTCCTCCTTTCCTCCCCTACCACTTGCACAACCCAAACCCGCCACCCCCCTTAACAAAACACACACACAACCAAAACACAACCCACACAAACCCCACACACACCCCCACACACCACGCACCACACACACCAACAAACACACACACACACACACACACACAAAGCAACACACCACACACACACACCACATACACACACATGTAAGCATGCGGGCAAACCCCTATATGCACCCAACTTGCAGGACAATGCACACACTCACGTACCCAGGGGACTTACCCTCAAAGCACACACTGGGGGGTATGCGTGTTCCCTCTGTCCTGTTTTTTGCTCTGTCTCTCTCTCTGCTCTTCTCTGTCTCTGTCCTGTCTCTCTCTCTCCCCTTTTCTCGCGCGGTGTTTATGTGTGTGTGCGTCGTGCGTGCGTTGGGGCCTTTTGGGGGGGCGCGCGCGCGTTTGTGGTTTTTTATAAATATATTATATAAAATTGTGGTGGTGGGGTGTTGTGTTTTGTGTTGTGTGTGTTGTGTGTGTTGGGGGTGTGTGTGTTGGTTTTGTGGGGTGTGTGTGTGGGGTGTGGGGGCGGCATGCCTGCGTGCGTGCGAGCGCGCACGCTTGTGTGTGTGTGTGTTTGTGTTGTGTGTGTGGTGTGTGTGTGTGGTGTCGTGTGTGTGTGTGTGTGTTTGTGTGTGTGTGGTTGTGTGGGTTGTGTGTGGTGTGAGCGCGCGTACGTGCATGTGTGCATGCTTACGTCATCGCGCGTCGGTGTTGTGGTGTTGTGTGTGTGTTTTGGTTTTTTGGGGGGTGGTGTGTGTGTGAGTGTGTTTGTGTGTGTGTGTGGGTTGTGTGTTGTGGTGTGTGTGTGCTCTAGAAATTTTTCAACCTGGTGAAAACATCTGCGCAACTAGGGAAAGGGAGGAAATTATTTGTTTACATTCACAAGACCAGATCCCCTCCATACAAGATTGGACATAAAGGACACTTTTTTTCTCCTTGCATTTAAGGGTTTTTCTTTCCCCTTTTTTAAAAAATCCCTTTTTCCAAAAAAGTAACAACCCTTTCCAAAAAGTTCCCTTTTCAAAAAACTTACATCAAAAACATTAAAAGGTGAAAAAGAATTACCTGAACGGGGTAAAACAAAATGAATAAAAAACATCTGTATGATACTTATGGCATATTGTCAATACTTTTATCCTGTTTTAAAATTGAAAACAGAATTAAAAAAATACAGCTTTAGAAAAAAAAAGAGATTTAATGCAATATTTTAAAAACAACCAGCCAATGAGCAAAAGTTTACCCATGTCACACTAATGCTTCCATATTAAACACTCCTGTTTTATCTGCACATGCAGGGATACGAACAAGCACTGGCCTAATGCGCACACAGAACGACCTCAAAAACAATAATGATGTGATACTAACAAATTTAATTTTTCTAAAAAACAGAACACACACAACACACACACACACACACACACACACACACACACCCACACACACACACACACGGTTGTGAACAAAGAACTATTCTCAATTGAAGTTTAAACGATCTGTTTTAAAGGGAGAGAACATCCGCTCGTTTTGGGGCCTCGTCTGAATACATTATTGGGCCGCTGAACTTGGACAAGTTTTAATTGGCGTGACGTCAATTTTTTGCAAACGCTACGTCCCAAATTTAATTTTTAAAATTTTAAATTTTAAACTTGTAAACTAGAATATTTCAGCTGTCCCAATGAAAAGATTATTTTTAAAGAAACAAGAAGGGTAATGCAGTCAAAACCCAAACCCCAAACGATTTTTTATCACGAAAGAGCGGGCACAAAATTTAATAAATCATTGTAGGGAGCTTTTATGTGGGTTTTTTTCCCTTTGCGTGAAAACCAAACAGTTTGCAGAAATATGAAAAATCTTTTTTTTTTCCAATTTTTTTTAAACTGACATATTTGGATCGCAACCAAAAAAAACAGGAACTTAAGAACAAAAACAAGATCACCAAAATGGCGAACGGACGAACTAGTTCGCGATCTAAAGATTTTTTCGATTCAACAGCCTTTAAATTTTTATTTTTTCCCTGAATCAAATGCTGAAAAAAATACCCCAATCTATGCTTGCATCTCTGTCTTCCCCCAAATGCTGCTCGATGGGTGAGTACGCATGCTTTCTTTGTCAAGTGATGTTTGTGTACTGCATGGTGAAAGGGTTTTTTTTTTTTTTCAAAACGGTCCGTTTCAGTCGTTGTATGCGACCTGGGGCATGATAATGGAGGAGACATTAGAAATATTTACGTATTAAAAAATTTACAAAAATTTGTACTCGCTTAAGAGGGTGGTGGGGGAATTTTGAGGAGAATAGAGAGAGGAGAGAGAGGGAGAGAGAAAAGAGAGAGGATAAGGGTTTTGGTGTTGGTTGTTGTGGGGATTTTGTGGTTGTGTGTGTGTGTGTGTGTGTGTGTGTTTGGCTGCTTTATCTATGTCCATGTATCTGTGTGTCTCGTAGAAATAACATCTGATCAGACTAACTGTGTTCTCTTTTGAAAAAACATGTGATCAGTTTAAATGTAAAATAACATTGGATCAATGTAGGGTAGAAAAACATCTGACAGATTATCTTGTGTCCCGCAGAAATAATATCTGACAGTGTGGCCGCAGTCCCCCCAAAAGCACTGTCCTAAAATGTGGTATGGTTAGCCTCCTCACCCTTACCCCCTCCCCCCCCCTTCCCCACCCGTTCGCAATCCTTTCCCATCACGCTTCTTCCCCACACCTCTGCCCGTCTTCCCCCCCCCCTCTCTCTCTCTCCCTCGCTCCTCCCCCCTCCTCCCCTACCCCCCTCTCTCTCTCTCTCTCTGTCCTCCTCTCCCTCCTTCCTCTCCTCCACTCGGTTTGCACTCAGAACTGCCCCAATTTTTTTGCGGTTGATCATTTCAACGTCATTCTTTGTCGTTCATGTGTGAAATAAACCCCGGTCATCTGTCAGGGGTTAAAATAGAACGGGGCCCAAATGTCCGGCTAAACCCCCGATTATCGAATTGGAGGAGTAAGCTTAACGTCATTTGTCACCATCTACCAAGTTTCCACCCCGCTCGTCTTTTGGTATTTTTACGTCATCCCATTAAGTGCGTGCGTCTTTGTTTTAGAAAACGATTGATTTTGATCGACCCTATTTATTTGTTTGGTGTGTGTGGTGGTGTTGTGTTTGGGGTTGTTGTGTGTGTGTGTTGTGTGTGTGTTGTGTTTACTCCCCCCCACATCGCCCACACCCACTCCCGGCCACCACCCCCCCCTCCAACCCCCCCCCCCCCCCCCACACACACACAACACTCGCCGCACCACAACACACACACACACACACACCACAAACACACACACCACACACCACCACACACACACACACACACACACCACACAAACGAAAAAAATGACATTTTAAAATTGGCAGTTAGCAATCAATCATTTCCTGATTTTTTTTTTATCCGACGCAAACAAAAAATTTTGGTCCCCATTGTCACCTCCCCCTCATTATCTCTCGTTTTTTTGTCTGTTTGCCCATCAGGCAGAAAGCAGCTGATCCCATTTTAGCAGACAAATGGGGGAAAAAAAACAACAAAAACAGATGTGCGCGAGGGTTATCCATTAAAATTCGGTGTGGATCACGATGTCCAGGATCAAAGTGGGTTAAGGGTCCACTCTGCAAAACACACAAAAAATTTTGAATCCTTCAAAAAAACCTTTAACAAAATGTTTAAGGTCCCGTAAGGGCCCTTTTTCCCAAACCCGGCCGTTTTTTGTCCAACCCGGGGCAAACGGGTAAAACCCGTCTGTTTTGTTTCCACTTTTAATCTTTTGTCGGACAAAACGGCCTGGTTGGGCAAAAAAGGCCGCCTAAATAAGCGGGCCGTTTTGTCCGAAATATTTTTTAAAATTGTTCTTTGCCCCTTTCACTTGCAAAAAGAAAATTCGCCCGTTCTGTTTTTTTTTTTTTTTCTTTTTTTGTTTTTTTTTATTCTATTTTTTTCCCTTCTTCCCGCCCAAGGATATCTTCCGAACGGAAAGTCGAGTCGCGTCAAACTTTTTAGGGTTGGCACAAGAATGGCAAGAGATCCAATAAAAGGCATATCTTGGCGACGACCTTTGAGGCAAAAACAGGGGTCAAGGTCAAGGGCAAGGAGATGCGGGCCAAACAATTTTTAGGTGGGGAAATTTTCGTTGCAATCAAATTCTGAACGGGTAACAAAGGGAATTCAGATTTTTTGTGATGTTGTCCCCTTAGTCGAAGATATTTAAAAAAAAAAAAAAAACAAAGGCAAGTCATGACCTTGGGGTATGACTTTGAAAACTGAAAACCTATTTTTAGCCATATCTCAGCACTGGAAAACATAGGGGTTGAAAAATTAGCATGGGTGAAATTTTGGGTTATGGTGCATCCGAATATTGTAAACCCATAAGGGCGTAGTCCTTTAAATTTTTGTGTGTGTGGCCACATGAAGGCAAGAGATCCGAACAACAATATTCAAGGTTGAGGTCATAACCTTTTTTCATACTTTTTTTTGCCGTAAATATCGACAAAACGGCCCTTATTTAGAGCCACCTTTTTTTCCAACCCCCGGCCGTTTTGGGCCACAAAAACTGAAAATCGGACAAAACACCGGTTTTTAGCCCTTTGTCCGAGCAAAACCAAGAACAATTGTGGGGGAATTGTCTTAATATTCCCAGGAAAAATCATGAAAAATTCAGGGGAATTTGTCTTGAATATTCCCAGGCAATTCATGAACATTTTGTGCAAAATTTGTCTTGAATAGTCCCAAACGAAACAGAAAATAAAAGCGGAACATTTGGGGCAGATTTGTCTTAATATATTCCAGGCAAAAGCATGAACTTTGTGTGGGATTTGTCTTACGGACCGGGGTCAAGGCCCGGATCATGAGTACGGCTTTGGGGAGATCTGTTCTTTCCCCGTACATTTCTAGTTTTTTAAATCAATTGTGTTGTTTGTGTCGTGTCGTGTCGTTCGTGGGCGTGTCGTGTCGGTCGTGCGTTCGTTGGTGTCGTTGCGGTCGTGCGTGTCGTGTCGTGTCTGTCGTGGTGTGGGGTGGTGTGGTGTGGTGTGGTGGGTGTGGGGGTTGGGGTGGTGTGGGGAATTGTTTTGTGGTAGGAAATGGATGGTAGGTGTGTTGTGTTGTGTTGTGGTGTGGTGTGGTTTGGGGGTGGTGTGGGATGGTGTGGTATGGGTTTTGGGGTGGTTGGTGTGTTGTTTTCGTGTTGTGTTGTGTTGTGGGGGGTGTGGTGTGGTGTGGTGTGGGGGGGGGGTGAATTGTGTTGTGGTATGGACGGTATGGGGGGTTGTTTGGGTTTTGTTTGTTGTGTTTGTTGGGTGTGGTGGGTTTGGGGTGTGGGTGGTGTGGTGTGGGGTGTTGTGTTGGGTTTTTTTTGTGTTGTGTTGTGTTGTGTTTGTTTGTTTGAATGTTATGGGTGGGTCGTATGATGTGTTTTGCCGTGTTTGCTGTCTGTGCGTGGGGTGTCTGGTTTAATGTGTTGTGTCGTACCGTGTTGTGTTGGGGTTTTATTGTATATATACTATTACATAGTTCGCATTGCATTGTATTTTTTATGTTATTTTGTGTTGTATTGCATCGGTTGTGCCAAAATTGTAAATAAAAATAACGGTGCATTGATTGCACTTATTGCATTGCAAAAATAATGTAAGGCGTGAATGTAGTGTAGAACAGGGCAGTGTAGTGTAGTGTATAGATTACATTCCATTTTCATTTTAATTGAGTTTTGCATGGTTAACGTAGGGGAATTGGAGTAGTGTATTACATTACATCACGTGTAAGTACTGTAGTGTGTTTTATTAGGGGTAGTGCATGACTGATGGCATTGCATTGCGTAGTACTGCATTGGGTGTGGTGTAGTGCATATAGTGAGTTAAAGTAACATAAAGCAGTGTTTGGGATTTTTAGTGAGTTTGTGGTTTTGTAGTGTAAGGTTTTTGGGAAATGTAGCTATGAGTGAAAATGTAGTGTAGTGTAGTTAAGTGTATGTAGTGTAGTGTAGTGTATTTTTGGTATGTATGTAGTGTCGTGGGTGTATTTCGTGTAGTAGTGTAGTATAATGTGTGTAATTTGTGTGTAAAAGTATAAGTAGTGTATGTAGTGTATGGGAGTGTATGTAAGTTTGTAGTGTGACAGTTTCCTTGCACTTTTTTGAATTTGAGTAAAATAGTGCTCACATTCACGGAAATGTATTACAATGGAAGGCAACCTAATAGTCCATGTTTTAAAATTTTTTTTATAAAATTCGTTTTTTTTTACCCAGTAAGAACGCGTGGGCCATACAATGGTCCTTCCGTCGCATCTTTTTGGGAAAAGAGAGAGAGAGAGAGGAGAGAGGAGAGGGGAAAAAGAGAAGAGAGAGAACAGACAGACAGCAGCAACAGACAGACAGCAGAAGAGAGAAGAGAGAGAGAGAGAGAAGAGAAGACAGACAACGACGACAGAAACCGACCGACAGAGAGAGAGAGAGAGAGAGAGAGAGAGAGAGAGAGAGAGAGGAAAATACTCAGACGGGCAACAACCGTCACAGAGACAAGGGAGAAAAAGAGGAGAAAGGGGGAGATTTTGGGGTGTGTAAAGGGTGTATATGGTTGCTGTTTGTGTACTAACTTGGGCCATGTACTGTGCTCTTTAACGCAACACCGATTTTCACGTAGTTGGGGGCATACAGTAAAAGGATACAAAAAGGTACGTATTCTCTCTCCCCGTCCTGTCCTGCTGTCTGGTCTTTTTCTGTCTGTCCCGTCTTCAGTCTGTTCTGTCCCCCCCTCCCCCCCTCTCTCCTCCCCCACGTTTTTCCCCCTTGGGCATCCTCTCTCTTCTCCCTCCCCCCCTCTCTTTTTCCCCTCTCCCCCTTTTTTCCATCCTCCCTCTTCTCCTCCCCCCCCTCTTCCTCACGCCCCCCTTGGCATCCTCTTTCCCTTTTCCCCCTCCCCCCCCTCTCTTCCCCACGTCCCCTTGCGCATCCTCTCTTCTTTTCCTCCCCCCTCTCTTTTTCCCCCCGTCCCCTTGCGCATCCTCCCTCTTCTCCCTCCCTCCCCCCTCTCACTGCCCACGTCCCCCGGGGCACCTCTCTCTTCTCCCTCCCCCCTCTCTCCTCCCCAGTCCCCTTGACACCTTCCTTCTCCCTCCCCCCCCTCTCTCCCCTACGGTCCCCTTGCGCATCCTCTCTCTTCTCCCTCCCCCCTCTCTTTTTCCCCATCCCCTTGCGCATCCTCCCTCTTCTCCCCCCCTCCCCCCTCTCACTGCCCACGTCCCCCGGGGCATCCTCCCCTCTTCCCCTCCCCCCCCCCTTTTTCTCCCCACGTCCCCCTTTAGCATCCTCTTCTTTTCCCTCCCCCCCTCTCTCTCCCCACCCCCTTTAGCATCCTCTCTTTTCTCCCTCCCCTCACCCCCCCCCCCCATTCTCTCTCTCTGTTTTTCCCCCCCATGACACTCGATACACTCGTTTTTGATTGATCATTATGAATCGCATGTCTTTGTCGCTCATGTATGAAACCAACCCCGTGTCATCTGTCAAGCATTAGATAATAGCTGGCCGGAAAATGTGCCCGTTACCTCCGATTATGGGGAATTGTAAGGATTTAAAGTAATTACCATTTATCTAACATGTGTTGCACCGTTTGTGAATCATATTTGGCATTTGTCCCCTCCGACAGGGTCCATCGTCCCCTTTTATCGATTATTTTGACCAGCCTAGTATCAGCCATAATGTGAACTTTGGGGATCTGACACCCACTCATCCCCCCACGCAAAAGCACGCAAAACGCACACATGCATTACTACACACACATACACGCACGCACGCACGCATGCACGGGAAAACGCACGAGCACTCCCCACAAATACACACACGCGCGCTCGAAACACACACCACCACAAGCGCGCGCGCCGCGCGCGCGCACACACACACACACACACACACACACCCCCCTCACACACCACACACACACACACACACACACACACACACACACACGCCCACGCACGCACGCACGCAACACACACACACACACAAAACACACACACACACACACACACCCAAAAAAGAGAAGAGAGAGAGGGAGAGAGAAGAAGAAGAGAGAAGGGAAAGAGAGAGAGAATGGGACACAAAAAATACGTCATCACATTTTTTTTTCATAATCATTGCCTGATTTTTAGTTCCTCTTTTATTTTTTTTTTCTAATTCTTCTGGAAATGTTTTTTTTCCCCCCGCTTTTTACCTTTTCACCCGCTTTTTTTTTTTTTTAAATTCACTATAATCGCAAAAAAAAAAAAAAATACTGGACCGATTTCAACGAAATTTTTTTTTTTTCCTTTTTTCTGTCTCAATTCTGTGTCAGCTCTTAGTCACCCAGCCGCTCATTCCGACACCCCGTCCACAGCCACATCCATCCGGGGCCCCTTGCAGCTCCCGCACCACATCCACAGGGAGCAATCAATGTCAAGTCGTCAAGAGGCAACCCAGCGGAAAGACACTGCACTGCTGGGGCCAGCCCCTTCAGTGGTGTTCAGTGGCAAGTTTCCGACAGGGGATCCACAGGAAACCACCTACAAACCCCCCCACTGACAAACTGTGATAACCAAGGGATCATTCATGAATTTGATCCCCGTTGCACCCGGTTAGATACGGTCCGGGATCTGTTTTAGCCAGACAAAACTACATAATACTTTCACAAACATAAACCGTCAGTTACCGTAAGAACGAGAACCTTGTGAGGGGCAAATTTCCTCTCGTAAAACTTTTTTTGGTAATGAAACAAAAAAGTTAAACTTTGTTTTAATTCATGCCAATTTTTTTTAAAAAAAAAAGTTTTTTGGGGAAAAGGGGCTTCCTCGTCCGTGGGAAATACCTTCCCCTTTTTTCCACTGATAATCTAGCTCAAAGCGTAGCCAGGATTGGACAGACCTTGTTAAACTGACCTCCCCAAAACCCCCCCTGCTTCATTATGTAGGGGTGGGTGGTGTGTGTGGGTGTTGGTTGTTGGTGTGTGGTGTGGTTGTGTTGGGTGTGTGTTTCTTAGGTGTAATTGAAGGGCTCACCCTTGGAGAACATTCCATCTGTTGCCGAAGTAAACCTGAGGTTTGTCTTTATTCACGTCTATTTTTTTTTTTTTGCCGAAGAAAAATTTTAGAGGGTTTATCCTTCGACAATATTCTTTGTTTTGTTGAATGAAAATTAAAAAGGTTCGCCCTTTGGGAATGACATTCCTCTTTTGCAGAAATTGAAATTGAGAGACTCGGCCTTTGCTAACATTCCATTTTTTTTGCCGAATAAGAATTTGGAGAGGTTCATCTTGGACACAACATTCTAACCTTTTCATAGACAAAAAAAGTTACGTCGTTGGACTACATTCAATCATTTGGGAAAGTAAATTTTAGGGGCTCGTCCTCGACCACATTTTCATCTTTTGCCAAAGGAAAATTCTAGTGGGTTCGTCCTTGACAAGATTTGTTCTTTTGCCGCTATAAAATTTAATGGAGTCGTCTTTGGACTGCATTGGCATCTTTTGCCGAAGTAAAATTCAATTGTCTCGTACGAAGACCACATTTCACCTTGGGCTAATTTAAAAATGAGAGACTGGTCCATGGACAATATTCAAACTTTTGCCAAAATATTATTTGAGAGAAGGTTCGCTTTGGAGCGCATTCAACCTGTGACACTTCTTCCTATCTTTAATACAAGCTGGAGGGGATGAGGCACGAACCGAGTGCTTAAAGAGGGTTGCTCATGGCGATCAGAATAACCCAAGGAACACCATGCCACCGGAACTGCAGCAACAATATTGTAACACGGCAGGAGGCAGGCAGCAGATCATTGCCTGCGACAGCTGCGATATTGGGCCAGGGAACGGGGGTTTACTGAACGAAGTGAAAAGATTAAGAGTGAAACAGCAAACCTTCCTGAATGGGTCAGCCATTAGCCATCATCAACAGAGCGGTCTAAGACCTGATTAGAAACCCACTCAGGTTCATCAAAGCAAATGATTCTGACTGAGCCTACTGTTGCACCATAAAGTAGAAATAACGGAGGAAGCTCACATCTGACAAGACTGAGGAGTATGCCCAGTCTGCCAGCAGCTTAAGGGAGTCTGGCTTCAAGGCGAAAATCCTCCCAGACAGGTGATAGCAGGGTGTTTTGTGGGCTCGTTTGCCTATGATCCATGAAACATTTTCTTAATTTCCGATAAGAAGGGGTTTCAAAAACTCTAAAGAAAGTGACAGAGAGAAAGGAAAGGAGTTTCCAGCTGGATTGTGTTGAGGAGGTAAAATGTTAACGTTATAGGGTTTAAAAAAATTCAACAGTTTACAACGGTCCCCCTAAACAATGAGCCTGTAGCAATTCTCTGCCCCTTCGTCCATTACGTTTAAGGAAATTTATCATTGGATAAAAAATCAAAGCAGGTATCAGATAGTTATGGAGATAAGAGGTCCGTCTGAAGGCGACATGGACTTTACACGCCCGACCATCCAAGGTCGTGGGTTTGAATCACAGCAGCGCCAACGAAGAACAGAGGGAATAGAACAGCATCAAGGACTCAAGGCCTGAATGTGGCCTGGTTTCCTTAAGGGGTAAGGATTCAGGGACAAAATACTTTCCTGAGATGAGCGTTCCTTCTCTGAGAACTTTCTGCTGTCCAGATTGCATGGAGTTTCTTGCTGGGCAATTTTCCACCTCGAAGATCACCAAGTCTTATTTTGGTTAAAATTCCAGCCCACTGGTCAGCCCCAAGGTTTTACTTTCCAATGGCAAGTTTCTGATCAATGGGGCTTGAAGCACTAAACAGATCACGGACCCTCCTGAAGTGCATTTTTTTGTTAATGACAAAGACATCTTTAACATCGCATTACACGCACGTTTTTGAAGCCCACAAATTCCAAAATCAAAAAAGTCTAAAAAAACGATTATTCGACAAATCCAAATTTCTCAGGGAATTGCAAAGTGTTCAAAGGCTTCGACTTGTTTTTTTTTAAAAAGAAATTTCCAGTTTTAAAAGAATGTTTTGACCATTAATAGACATGTAAAACCCATAATTTTCTTGTTTTCAATCCAACTATGACCAAATCTTAAAAGTAAAATGGTAAACCTACGAATCACTGCAATAATCAGTTACCAAAGTCAGAAAAGGCATCATAAAAAATCAAAAACCGCCCGACACTATACAATAACCAGTTTTAAGTCCACCCCATCCCCAACACACAAAACACCACACACACACACACACACACACACACACACAAACACACACACACAACCCCACACAGGAATAGCTCAAGAACTACACATCTCCCCGTCCTTGACAAAGTAAAATTAGATGCTGTCTCATGAATTTATGAATGATAAAAAACTGAGTTTTAGGTCACACACACATACACACACACACACGCGCGCGCGCGCGCTCAGCACGCACGCACGTACGCAAGCGTGTACGCAAGCACGTATGCACACACACACCACAAACACACACAAAACACACACACACACACACACACACACACACACGGCGCGCGCGCATGTACGATCCATGAAAAAGGCCATTAGAAATTGTAATGTTTGCACATACAGTAACATGGATTTGGGGAGCGTACGACAACCGGTTTTGGGGATT
>JAMYXO010007203.1:0-12429 GCA_033310375.1 Conus canariensis
GTGGGTTTTTTTTGGGGGTTTGGGAAAGTTTTTTTTAACCATTGGGGGGGAGCCAAAATAACTTAGGGAAGGGTTGAATTTTTTGTTTTTTTTGGTTTGGGGGGTTTTAAATACCCCCGGCCCAAACGGGGTTTTTTTTTTTGGGAAAAAATTATTTTAACTTTTCCCCCAAATTTTAAAATTGGCAAAAAAACCCCAACCAGGGAAACCCTTGGTTTATATTTCTAAAATTTGGGGGACTGTATGGGAAATGGAGTCATAAATAATTTTTAACTCCAGGGAAAAAATCCCCCTGTATTTAAAGGTCCGGCGGATATTAAAAACCCAATCCCAAAAGGCCGGCCTCAAACATCCCCCAAAAACCAAGTTTAAATTAGTCCGGGCGCTCTCCCCAATTAAAAGCCCCCTTTGATAGTTAAATGAAATTGTTTTAGTCAGGGATAGGGGAAATGCCTTTCATTCTCTAAAAAGGCTGGCAGGGAAATTTATAGAAAAACAACCGACATTTTTCACTTTTTTTTTCCCCCAAAATTTTTCTTTTTAAAAAATTTTTATAACAACAGAAATTGAAATTATTTAGTTTTTGAAGTATTTAGGAACAGACAGTGGAAATGAACTTTCCCTTTAAATTTTTTAAAGTGAAAGTGTATACCCATCTAAAATTGGTGCTTTGCCCCTAGGTCTAATTGATGCACTTGTACTTTTTGTTGTAAATGATAAAGGTAGGGTTTTTGACCCTTTTGACGGGGAAGATGCAGTGTGGTTTTTCCCTTACTCTAAATGAGGCCCAAATGAAAAAATTTTGCAAAGAGCTTCAGCTATTTAAAAACCATTTGGGAAACCCCTTTTCTTGTTTTTGGGGTGTGCATGATACTGCTGATGTGGTTGCTGCAGCTGCCCCTCTCTGGGAAATGCCCTAAAAGCTGGATCCAGTCTTACAAACCCCTTTTTCTGATTAGGGAAATTCGTCGTGTCCTTTTTCATTATCTTTCTGGGGCTGAGGGAAAAACTGAAACCCTTTTTATTTTTTGCGGCTTACATGACAGAAACCCAACTGAGTGTGTAGGAAAAATTGAAGTGAGAAAAAATTCTTTGTTAAAAGGTTGATTGACCCAAAGATCTTTGCTGTTTTTTAATTGTAAAATTTTTGTGATTTCTTTTTAAAAAAAATTGGAAAATACCTCACAGAGATGCACCATGAAGGGGAAAAAAAAAAGATGAGGGGTTTTTGAGCCCCTTTTGCCCCGGCTTTGCTATAAAAGTCAAAAGGGATATCACACTCAGTTTTTTTTTAAAAATTTTGGGTTTTTGCTTCATGATTTATACATCATCACCCTGATACAGTTCCCATTTCATTTTAAAAAATTTTTCTGAAAGTGATTGTTTTTTCTTTTTTCCCAAACTTATAAAAATCACTCGACAGTGTAAACAAATGTATTTGTAAAGTAAATTAAAAAAAAAGGTTAAAACCCCATATGGGGGAGGGTTTTCTGGTGTCCCAAAGGGGGACAAGGGGAAGGGAAAGGAAAAAAAACCCGTAGCTGCCTTTATGTGGCCCTTTGTGTAAATGTATATATCTATAAGGTTTTTCATTCGTAAGTTTTCAAAGCAAACTTCTTTTTAAAACTGGGGGGGCTTTTCAGGTGGGTTTTCTTTTGTGCCCTTAATTTTGGGTAAATTTTTCTATAGAGGTTTTTTATTTTTAAAGGGATTTGACCCCAAAATTAATATAACTGGGAACATAGGGGGGGGTTTTACATTTTTGCTAAAAAATATCTATAAGGTTTTTCATTCTGTAAAAATTTAAAGCAAATTTCTATAAGGGAAAACATCAGGGGGGGTTTTGCATTGTGCTAATGTAATTTCTATAGGGTTTTTTTTCTGAAAGATTTGACGCAAACTTCATATAACGGGAGAACTTTCAGGCAGGGTTTAAAAAAAAAAAAGGGTGATTCCACAGTCATCATATTTTTTACTTGCTTGCGGGAAGCTCGGAACAAATTTGCAAAAAAATTACAGAAACATTTGTATCGCTCCATAAAATTTTTGTGTTGAAAGGGTAAAAGCAAAAATAAGATCAAGACAAAATTATTGGGGTTTTTGTAATGTGCACGAGGGGGGTTAAACAACATCGTCGTCTGTACCTGTAACATTTTCTTTATTCTTTTAGTCAGAGGTTTGACATTTTGGGAATTGTTTTTGGTGAGACTTTTTACTATCAAACGGGGGTTTGGGTTTACAGACAACTGAAAAAATTTGTACTAAACAAAAACCCAAACTAAAATGAAATTTTGGTGAAAAGAAAAATGTTGAATTTTTTCCCTCAGAAAGGGCAGACTAAAAAAAGGGAAAATGAGAAGACAACATTGAATACAAAAAAACAAACCACTGTGTTTTTTCCCGCAGCAAGCGTTTGGGAGTGAAATTTTTAATATGAATAAAACAAAAAATTTGTTTTAATAAAGGGGAACTTGCTTTGCTTTTAAAAATAAGGACAAAAAAAAAAAAGTTGGGTTTAAAGGGTTACAACATTTTGGGTATTTATTTCACACCCACGGGGTTTTGGGTTTTTTGTTTGTCATTATAGTCAGATGGGGAAAAAAGGCAGTTACTTTTAACTTTTTTGACATTTTGGATGGAAATTTCCCTTCAGTTTTTTTTAAAATTTTACTTGTTTTCACAGGGCACCAAATTTTACAATAGGAGCAGAAAAAAGGGCCCTTTTTTAGAAAAAAACTCCAAAATTGAAACGGGTTCATTTGGTATGCTAAAAAGTACTTTTTGAATGAGAAAAAACCCAGTAAACTGGTTTATATTTGAACTTTTTTTAAAATTCTTTTTTAAAAATGGGGCAAAATGTTTGTCAAAAAAAACAAAAAAGGGGGATGCAGGTTTCCCTGGAAAAGGGTTTAAAGGGGGTGAGAAGGACATGGGTTTTCCCAATGTGCAACAGGATTTTTTTGGGATAACCAAAGTTTTGGAAAATTTTTAAGGCATTTTAAATTTGGGTTTTAAACAAGGTATTTTTTAAATGCAAAAGGGCAGGACTGGCAGGGGGAGACCTGTTTACCCTTTCCATAACAATTCAGTATTCATGGCACGGGTTTAAAAGTAGTTTCCCGGGAAAAAAAAATCATTGAATAAAAAATTTTTTTTCCCGTTTAAAAAATGGAAATTTTCACCCATAATTCCCAGAAGAAAAAGGTTTTTATCTTAAGCTTTAGCATTCAAGCACCTTTACATCTTTTTTTTTTTTTTTTCCTTTTTTTTTAAACATTCTTTTTTTTTAAAAGCAGGAAAATTTAAATTGTTCATATATTTGTTTTCAAAATTTGAAAAATCCCTCCCTTGGGTGGACCCGGGGGGTTTAAGGGCTTTAAACAGCAAAATAGCTTTCCAAAGGGATCCAAAACCTCAACTCGAGGGGAAAAATCACCAATTCTGAAAAACCCCTGTAAAAGTTAAAAAAGGGTTAAATTTTCCCCTTTGTCACTTGGATTATTGGGGAAAAATTTATTTGCACCGCTGTGTGAGTTAAAATAGGTCGGTCTGGTTTTTTTGTTTTCTCTTCCCCACCCCCTAATGCCTGCAGTTTTTATTTTTCAATGTTTTAACGCACATAAAGGGGGGTTTATGAGGTGGCGAAACAAAGCCGAATTTACAAGGGCCAAACCCCTGATCCCCCTCCTCCCAATTTGCAAGTTTTTGCTTTATATTTAGCGCCCATTGTATTTGCATTTAAAATTTTACAAGTAAAGAGGGGTTGGGGCATGAACTCCATAAAAAAGTGATAGATCTGCTCAATCTAAAATCTTTGAATTAATTCATATTTAAAAAATAGGGGATTTGGGGCTCTGATTTTCCCTTTATCTAAATTATGAATTGAGTCCCTTTCGGCTAATTTCAAAAAATTTTTGGCAAGAAAGAAAATTTTTACTTTTAATTTAGCTATTTTATCTAAATTTTTTTAAGCAAACATGAAAGCACTTTGGTTTTTTTTGTAATGTTTTTTTACACATTTCAACATCACATATTTTTTATGTTTCATTTTTTGAAAGGGCCCCCCTTTTTTTACTTTACTTTACTTTTTTCCCTTACTTTTTTTTAACCGAAAGGGGAACCCCTTTCCCCTTCTTCCCTTTTGCTGTCCCACTTTCTTTAGGGCCCATCTTAAAAGGGTTCCCTTCTTTTTTTTTTGGGTTTTTTTTTTTTTTTTTTTTTTTTTTTGGGGGGGGGGGTTTTGGGTTTAAATTTTTTTGGGGGTTTTTTTGTTTTTTTGAGGGAGGGTGGAGGACTTGGGAATTTATTGAATGGTGCCACCCAACCCTTGAAACAATGTCCCAAAAAGCCCCTAGGCTTTTAGATCAATGGAAAAATTCCCCTAAAAAAATTTAAAACCCAAAGGGGAAAAAAAATTTAAAAAATGGTTTCCCGAAAAGAGTTGGAAAAACAATACAAGGGCTGTGTTGAATTCTTTCATTTTAGTGGCACAAAAATGGATATGCCCAAGAAATGGAAAATCAAAAAGGTTTAGGCTAAAGAAGAGGCTTTAAATTTCCCTTTCCCCCCATTTCCCTTTCCCCGTTTCCGTTAAAAATTCCCGGCTATAAACCGCAACTTTTTTCCCCCCTTTTAAAAACCCGCCCCTTTAAAAAATGATGCAGGCTTTTTTTTCAGATTTTTCCGATTTCAGGAATCACACCCTTTGTTATTCCTAGCTTCTCTGTAACTCACCATATCGTGTTTTTCTGTTCAAGAATTTTTATGTTTCTTTTAATACGATTTTTTTTTGTAATCGTGTAATGGGAAAACGGGAACCCGTTTCCCGAAATACAGGGAAACCGGGAAAAAGTAAAGCCATTTTGATATCTTTTTCATCAGTTTTTCTTTACAAAAAAACGTTTGTTTCGAACGGCGAATGTGTGGGGGTTTTCCCACCCGTTTTAAACTTGATAACAATACTGAATTTAAAAAACAAAAAACTAAGCATTGGGCCCCGGTTTTTAAGGGGAAAAAAACAATCCAATCGTTTTTATTAAGTTCTGGGGTTTTTTATTATATGGGGTTTCTTACCCAAAATGCGGGCTTGCAATTAAAAACAATTAGCACCCTTTACTCGGTCTTGTCAGACCTTTGGGTTCTTTTCCGCCCTTGGGTTTAAATGTGGACAAGGGAGTGAAGGTTTGCATTTGAATTTCCTTCGCTTTGATTTTTCTTGGCCCCTTTGAGTACTTAACCAATCGCTTAGCTTGATACACCCAAAGAACCCGGAGAGAATGCCTTTTTTGCGCTCATTAATGTGTTTTGGGTTTTTTTTTGGTATTTTTTTTTTTAAGCAATGTGTTGGAAAAAAAACACTTGGGAAGAAACCCCCATAAAAACTTCAATTTTTAATTTTATTTTTAAAAAACATGGGACTAAAAAAAAAAAAAAACTTAAAGAAAAACGGGAAAAAATGCCTTTTATTCTGACCTATTTAAAACAAAAGAGTGCAAAGAACACATTTTTATGTGTTGATTTTCCCCTTGGGTTTAATCAAAGCTTGGGCCCGCTTTCCGCCTGCTTCACATCGGGCTGTGTTGTATATATCTGCCGGGTTTAAACCAGTGCGGCTTAATTTTTGAAAAAAGTTAAGGGTTTAAAAAATTTTTTTTTGGGGCGGGGGTTTTAAACCGGTGCCACAATAGACCCAACTTTACGGTACCTTTTTTCTTGACTAAAGGTAAACTGTTAAACCAAAACAACAGAATTTAAACAGTACAAAGGAACCCGACAAAATGAAAAATTTTCTGGGGAATGGTGGTTTAAAGTGTTTTGAAAAAAAATTTCAACTTTCCCAAGGTGGTCCCTTCCCTGACTAATTGTGTAAGGGAAAAACCCAAAAGGGTTCTTGTTTCTTTTTAGTTGTCCCCAGAATGGGAAATGAATGAAACACCTTGGGTAGCTTTTTAAATGACCAAAATTTTCCTTTTTTCAGATTCTACTTAAAAAAACCCGAATTTTTCAATTTGAAAAAAAAACCCCCGGGCCCTTACCCTTTTTCCGAAAGAATTTAAACCCGCAGGTACAGCTTCCCCCCAAAATTCATTGTGGGCCCTTTTTTTTGGGGGGGATTAAATTCAGTGTTTTGTCTTTGGGCTCCTGATATATCTTTCAGTCAAATACTTTTGGTATCCGCTAAAAAACTGCTTGTTTTGGGGCAGATCGTTTTAGGCATGCCCCAAAACTGAAAATCATTTTTTAGATTGTCCACACAATGCAAAAAAGCCAGTAAAACCAAAAAATAGTTTTCATTGGAAAAAACAAATGTAGGCATAGTAAAAAAAAAAATAATATACATGCAAAAAAAAGATGAAAAAAAAAAGAAAAAAAAAAAAAAAGGGGGGGGGGGGGGGGGGGGCCCCTTTTTCCCGGAAAAAAAAAACGATATTATTTAGGGGTGTTGGGATTCCCCGCTTGTTTCTAAAATGGGACAAAACAGAGCAGCTACATGGGCAAGTTCTGTACATGGAGACCCTACACAGAGCAATTTCAATGGTCCCAAATTCAATTACATGTAGTCATACAAGAGCAGTGCACATGGCAAGTTCTAACAACATGTTTTTGAAAACACGCAGGCAGTTTTTCACCATTGGTCCCAAACTTTTTAAAATGGGACCGTACATTTACACAAAGAGTGCACAGGTAAGTCCTTTTAAAAAACATGGCCCCGGGGAAATAAAAACAGGAAGGCAAACTTAAAAAAAAAGGTCAAGGGGTTTTATACAAAAAAAAGGGGTTAAGGGAAAAAATACAAGAGCAGTGCACAGGGCCTCCCGTTTCCCAAAAACATTATTTTAAGGAACATACACAGAGCAGTGGGAACTTCGGTCCCAAGTTTTCATACATTAAAAAAAAGGAAAAAAAGAAATACACAGAGCAGTGCACAGGTCAAGTTTTAAATTAAAATGGTCCGAAAAAATTTAAAAACAGAGCAGTGCACACGGTCAAGTCTATATATGGAACAAAACAGAGCAGTTTCACAGGTCAAGTTCGATCACTGTAGCCCAGCTGAACCCCACGTGCCTTTCCTGGGGCTGTCAAATCCCAAGGAACAAAGTCGCAAACACAAAAACCCACCCCTTTGGAAAAAAAAACACATTTAAAAAAAAAAGAAACAATAGCAAAATGTGACATTTGGGGGCCAAATACATGTTTAGGTTTCAAAGTAACTGTGTAAAAAACCCCTGGGGGTAAAAAACCACAAAAAGTTTTGTATGGGGGCACATGGGCAAATTGGGGTTTTTTTGAAAATTTTAAACAGTGTGTTAATAAGTAAGGTAAATTTTTTAAAAAATAAATCACAACTAGATACTATTTTAAAGTAGGCTGACCAATACAGGGCCCACCCCGAAGAGGGGGAGCAGAAAATAGGGAGAGGGAAAAAGGGGAAAAAACATGCAAGTAGGGGAAGGGGGTGGAGGGAGGAACGAAATTATCGAAAAAATTTGGGGGGGGGGGGGGGGGAAGGGGGAAAATTTTTGGTGCAATTGTGGGCGCGCAAGCCAGTGTAAGGGAAAGGGTTGGGGGGGGTGTTAAACAATACAAAAAATGGGGGGGGGGGGGGGGGATGGGGTTTTAAAAGGAATTTTTAAATTTGAAAAAGGTTTTTGGGGGGAGGGGGGGTTTTAAAAAGGGGGAAAAAAACCAAAAAAAAACCAAAAGTTGTCACCAACAGGTGTGTGCATAAAGGAATCATATTAAAGGGGGGCAGGTAAAGGGGGGAAGAAAAGGGGCAAGGCCCCTGGGAAAGGGAAGGTCAAGAGAAACTTGACTTTAAGGGGGGTGGCGGCGGAAAGGGATTTAAGAAAAAGGGGGGGGGGGTAAAAGGCCCAAGGAGATGAAAGTGGGGGTCCTTTTTTTAAGGGGAGGCTGGGGAAAGGGAGGGTTGGGGAAAAGTTTTGGGTGACCAAGTTAGACCCTAAAGGGTAACAGTACTAAATTTTTTAAACCCGGAAAAATTTCAATGAAGGGCCGTAATCAAAGTCCTCTGGGAAAAAAAAAAATTCCCCAACTATACATTGGGGAAATGAAGGGAACGGAAGTCGATGGAAATATCCCGGTTAAAAAAAAGTTTTCCCGTTTTTCTTTTTTGGGTGGGTTTGGGCTGGGTTGGGGTTTAAAACCAAGCCCCGTGGGTTTAAAAAGGGCCCCAGGGGTTTGCCCAAAACCAATAATCTGGGCCCTTTAAGGGGATTACGATATTCCCCAAGCAGCTAGTGAAAGGGTTTTCTATTTATTATAATTTTTCCCAAAATTTTTTTTTTCCCATTTTCTTTTTCTCAGCCCCCTTTTAAATTCAAATTTTTGCCAAGTCATTTCTATGATGGGAAAAATTTTTTTTGCCCGCACTTGTTTTTTTACCCCCCTGTTTAATTGTTTTGGGTTTTTTTAAATTTTTTCAATTTAGTTGGGGAGTGGCTTTTCCCTTTTGGGGGGTTTTTAAGAAAAAATTTTTTCTTTCACCCAAATTTTTAGCCGCTGGCAAAGCCTGGGGTTTTTTTTTTTTAACAGCAGAGCTGACCCCTCGAATGTTCCATATTCTTTGATCTCCCTTTTCTCCCTTTAATGGGGTCCTCAAGCATTTTTAGGCTCAAAGATTTTCCCCTACATTTTAAAACGTTTGCAGGGTTTTTTGTTTCCAGCAACTTTTTACCTTCCCATTTTTTTTTTTAAATTTTGTTGTTTTCAGGGATTTTTTTTCCCTTTTGGTTTTGGGCCCTTTGGGGGGTGCCCTTTTGGGGAAAACAGCCGTGGGCCCCCCCGACGAGTTGATCCCGCAACGAAGGCTTAGGGGTAGGCAATACCAATTTTAAACTGCCCTTTAAGGGGATTTTGATGGTTTCCCCCAACCCGCTGGGGAAAGGTTTTCATATTTTATTAAAATTTTCTTTAAATTTTTTGTTTCCCCTTTTTTTCCATTTCAAACCCCCCTTTTTAAATTCAAAACTTTTCCAAATTTATTATTACTATGGGGCAAAGAATTGTTTTGCCCCGCACTTGTTTTCCCCCCCCTATTTTAAATTTTTGGGATTAAATATTATATATATATAATCCCCTGGTTTACAAAAAAATTTTTTGTTTTTTTTCATTTCAACCATATGGGGCCAAAAAAAACCTATTTTTTTCTAAACTGGTCATTAAAAATAAAGGGCGTAAGCTTTCCCTTTCCAAAACTGCCTGGGGTTTGGATATTTTTTAGCACATGCTTTCAATACGCGAAATGCTGACAATACCCAAACTTGATCAGTTCCCTTTCTTTGTTCCCCTCTTTTTTTCTTGTTGGGGTTCTGGCTAAATTTCCATTCACGGAAAAATTCTTCCCAATCAAAACCTTGTGAATGGGCTCCATTTAAAATTTATAAAAACAGTGAAAATTTTTATAGAAAAATTTTTATCCCGGGAGTCCGCTTTCAAAGAGGGATATTTTTTAAATTTTAAAAAATTCCTTTAAAAAGCCATGTTTTACAGGGCCCGGGAAGTTTGTCCCCCTTTTAACCCGAGTACTTTGTTAAACAAAAATCTTTCAAAAGCTCATGTCTACAGCCAAAGGGAAGTACCCCCTTTTTAACAGGGGTACTTTTTAATCAAAAAAACCTTTTAAAAAGCTTTATGGGCTACCCGCCAGGCAAGTAGTCCGCTTTTCCAACAGAGTACTTTTTTAATAAAAAATCCTATCAAAAGCTCCCTGTCTACAACCCGGCAAAGGAAAACCCCTTTGAGTTTTTGTTAAATCAAAAAAATTCCCCCCCAAATCTCTTTGGAAACAAAAACATAGGGAAAAAGGTTTTGGGTTTTTTCTCCAATTTTAAAGAAAATTCCCGTTTAATTTTTAACGCTTGGAAAAATTTTGAACAAAGGAAAAGTGAAAAATCATTCTTCATTTATAAAAAAAAAACAAAATGGTTAGTTTTTTAATTTTAAAAAAAAAAAAATAAAAAAAACCAAAACCCTTGGTTTAAAAATTTTAAAATATTTTTAAAATGTTTAATACTTTGTTTTAGGGAAACAAGCCAAAAAACATTGGGGCTGTGACAGCACAAAATTTCTGTCAGTTTGCCTCATTTAAGCCAATTTTGCCTGCAGCAATGTGTTGTTTGGGGGTTTTCGGTTGCTTTTCTGCTATTTTATTTGAACCCCTGTGACGAGTGGGGTTTTCTTGGTTTCGGGGCAAAATAAAGGGGGAAAAAACTCCATGTCTTTCTTTGCGTTCTTTTTTGGGGCTGTTTATCCCCTTTGGTTTTCCCGAAACCTAACCTTTATCTGCTGTCTTCGTGTGCACCCCCTTAAACCCCCCACCCACATGGTTTTCTTTTAAAAAAGCAGTTGAATTTGGGCAAAAAAGGCCCGAAAAAAAAAAAAAACAGGCATTTACTCCAAAGGGTTCCCGTGATGCACAATGTACCAGAAAACTGCAAGTGGCACCCAAAAACTTGAGGCATTAAAAGAAAACGGGGTAAAAAGCCCGTATTTTGCATGTAATTTCTATGTGTTTATGCATATCTGTTTTCCAAGTACCTTTTGAAAAGGGAATTTTTTGTTTCGAAAAAGTATTGCATACATTCCTACATGCCAAACATTTACTCAGTTTTAGTTCAGTTGGGTTTTTTTAGTTTTAAACTTTTTCCAGAAAAAATTTCTATCCCTTTTTTCCCGTTTGGGAAATTTAGAAAGGGTTTGTCTTTTTCTTGGGGTTTTTTTTTTTTTGTGTAGTTCAAATTTTTAGGTTTTCCCTTTTTTTTATGTAAGCGAGGGAAGAAAGCGGGGATGGCAGTAGGGTGAATTTGCTTATAATTTTATTTACATGTAATTTCCCGGTTTAATAACTCAAAAAAAGGCCCAAAGAAAATCGGGTGTATGTTAACTTTAAACAGGAAAACGCCAACCCAAAACAAGTTCTGAAAATTCTGAATCATTCATTTTTTCACCCTTTTTTCCACATTTTAACCCCAAAGAAAACAAAAAATCTTTATTAAAAAAACCATTTAAACCCCAATCCCCTGAAGGAAATTTAAATTCAAAAACCAGAATGTGAACAGGGCTTTCCCAGCATACCCCTTTTTTTTTGAGAAGGAGACTGGGAAAAATGCCCACGGGGTCCCAAAGGCAATCCAAAGGTAGGGGGGGAAAAGGGCGGGGTCCTGAAACTAAAAATTTTTTCTTTTAAATATCAAAAAGCATTTTTTTTCCCCCAAACACATGTCTGTGGAAAAGGGGGAAAAGGAAAAAAGAAAGCAGAAAGCATGCTTCTTTTGGCCCAAAAATTTAGTGTTTCTATGCATCTTTCAAAAACCAAATTTTTCAAAAAATTTTTAAGCCCTTTAGACCACAGGGAGAAACACAAATTTTTGATTTTTTGTGTCTGCTTTTTTACTTCAACATTGTGTACATCTGTTTTGAAACCCAAACACTTTTAGTCTCTTTCGAAATGTATCCTCAGTAAAATGAAGGTGTTTGCTTTTCTGTCTTTTCATGTAGATGTAAAAAGACATTAAAAAAAAAAAAGAAAAAAAAAAAACAACCCAAAACCAAACCCTCACACACAAAATTTAAACCTGCAAGTACTTTAAACCCCCCTCTGATTTAAAGCATATTTACATAAGTAAAGACCCCAGTGGTACCCCAAAATTGGGTTTAACTTTTCAAAAATTTTTCAAACCCGTGATTGCGAAAATTTAACCCCTGGCATTTCAGCAAAAATTTTGGCCAATACCCAAAACAATTAAACATTATCAAAATTATTCAAATCAAAACCTTTCTCCTGATGGGGAGGTCAACACTGAGCATTCAAACAAAAAGTTTTCCAGAAAGGGTTTTTTTTCTTGACAAAGGGAATGCCATGGATTATTTAGTGTTTCCCTGTATTCAGCCCTTTAAATTTTTGGGAAAAATTTAAATTTAACAATGTGGGCCCTTTGGGGGACCAAAAAGGGGAAAATAGCCCATTTTTTGACTAAAATTCCCGCCTTTGGTATGAAAATTTTTCCATAAAAATGGATTAATTTTAAAAAGTTGGGCAAATCAAGGGAATTTTTTTAATAAATTTTTTAAAAGTTTCTATTTGCTCCCCTTTTTTCAAGCTGTCCGCTAAATTTCATTTCCCCTTTATACACATTTAATGGGGGGGCCCCAAAAAAAGCAAATTTTTTTGCCTAGATTTTTAAAACCAAAAAACCCGGGAAATGTTTCATTTAAAAAAAAAAATCGCAAGTGTGTACCCTTTTATTAACCCTTAAAATAGAAACAGAATTTAATGCCCCGTATAAATTTTGTGTAATGCTTGTTTTTAAAATGCATATCTGTGCCAAAGTACAAGGGTAGGCAATTTTTCTGTATGACGAGAAAACTTCCCAAAGGGGGGTGGGACCCATTTGAGCAAAACATTGACAA
>JAMYXO010007204.1:0-12428 GCA_033310375.1 Conus canariensis
ACCCGAAGAGCCGCACATTCCAGGGAATGCTTACGGAAGCCCGCAGCACGCACTAGGATTCTCCGTTTCGTCTTTGTACGTCATTGTCTTTGTACGTCATTGTCTTTGTTCGTCATTGTCTTTGTACGTCATTGTCTTTGTTCTTGTCATGTCTGACCGCGTCCTCCTCGATCCTCTTTACTTTCACAGCTCTCTCTCTCCTCTCTCTCTCTCTCTCTCTCTTTCCCTTTCGCGCGTGTGTGTGTGTGTGTGTGTGCGTGTGTGTGTGTTTCCATTACCTTTGTGATACCGTGTCTTTGTTAGATAGATCCTGAAGTAATCGTGACGATAGAAAAGAGAAAGAACGCTTTACATCTGTGGATGTGAAAATAGATAAATCTGTAGTAGCACTTGCAGGGGGGGGGGGGAGAGTCAAAGACAGCGAGTGAAGAGGGAGGGGGAGAGAGAGGAGGGGGGGGGGGAGCTGATGCAGAAATGCAATCTTTTTACTGTTGCCCGAAAGTTTCGTGAAAGTTTTTTTTTCCCTTTTCTGCAACTCTCTTCGTTCTTTTCTTTCTGCCCTCTTCTCTGCTGTCTCTTTCTTCCTGTGTCTGTCGGCATCATTCCCTGTCTGTCTGTCTCTCTGCCTGTCTGCCCCTCTATATCTGTCTGCCTCTTGCCCATTGGTGTGTCTGTCGGTCGGTTGGTCGATCGGTCCGTCCGTCCGTCTGCCTGCCTGTCTGTTCTGTCTCTGTTTTCTCTCTCTCTCTCTTCTCTCTCTCCTCTCTCTCTCTCTCTCCTCTCCTCTCTCCCCCCCGGGTGTGAAAATTCCACAGTGCATATCGTGCGATAAGCCACTTAGTATTATGAATCTTACTGCAGCATACGAAGTGATAAAACTACTCGGCATTAAACGTCTTATCTATCTGTCTGCCTGTCTATCTACCTATCTATCTGTCTTTACTGTAGAATTTCCGATCCTCTGCGCAAAACGTGCCCTGGCCAGAGATTTGAATTATTAGGTACATCACCTTTACAAAGAAGGAAATTGCCCCCCCCGCCCCCCAACAAAAAAAAAAAGAAAAAAAAAAAAAAAAGAAAAAAAATGGCAAGATTATTGAACGCGTATTTCCCGCCTTGTATGGGCCAGTGCATGGCACGACATACAACGCATATTTTCCCGCCGTGTTTGCCGGTGCATGCAAAATTCAAACGCGTACTTTCCCGCGGTTTTGCCGGTCATGGTAAGACATTGACACGTTTTCTGCCGTGTTTGCCGTGCATGGTAAGACATTGATGCGTAATTCCGCCTTGTTTGCCGTGCATGGTAAAGACATCGAACGCTACAAAACCATCCGATAAATGTCCTGATCCCATTACATCCCAAGCCAGACGACAAACCCTGCCGTATAAAGCCTGTAGCCATGTACCGCCCCATCCCTCGTGACAAACCCCCTGTAGAAGAGCCGTTAGCCAATCCCGCCCAAGTCCCTCTACAAACCCTCCGAGTAAATCATGTTTCCAGTACCGACCTTGCAACGCGTACTAATACCCGCCCAGAAAATCCGTTACCAGTACCTACCTTACACCGCGACTATCCCGCCGTGTAGTAAGCCGTGTATCCATGTACTCCGAATGAACTCTGACTTACCCGCCATAGTGTAATAGCCTGATGCATAGCCAGCCTAAAGTCCCGCGACATTCCGCCGTTGTATAGCCGGTGCATTGAAAGACATACCAACGCGTATATATCCCGCCCGTGTTTGCCTGTGCACTGAACACACAATAACTAATACAAATACCCGCAATGAATTAGCCGAAGCCCAGGTAAGACAATGAACGCGTCAAATCCGCGCCATGAAGCCGTGTCCTAGCAAGACATAAAGCGTAATTCCGCCCTTGAATTAGCCGGTGCATGGAAAGAATATAGACCGCGTTATTTCCCCGCTTGTATATGCCGGTGCAATGCAAGACAATGTAACGCTTATTAACCCGGCCGTGTAAGCCTGTGCATTGGTAAGACACTGGCACGCGAAGATCCTGCCGAGATTGCCGGTGCATGGTAAGACATTGAACGCGTATTCCCTCCGATATTGCCGTGTCATGGTAAGACATTGAATGCGTATTTCCCGCCAATTGTTTGCCGGTGCAAAGTAGACACAGAACGCGTATTTTTCCCGCCGTGTTTAGCCGGACCATGCAAGACATTTGAACGCGTATTTCCCGCCTTGTTTGCTGGTAGCATGGTAAAGATACTTGAACGTCATAGTTCCCGCCTCGTATTGCCACCAGCATGTAAGTGATATTGAACTTGTATTTCCTGCGTCGTTTTGCTCTGCATGGCACGAACTGAACGCGTATTACCTCCTTGTTTGCTGCCGAAGGATATCCCTTTGAAAAAAGTAAAGTTACAATAAAATTGACAAGTGGTGTCGTAAGGTCTGTCTATCTGCTTGTGTGTGTGTGTGTGTGTGTGTGAGTGTGTGAGTGTGTGTGTGCTGTGGTTTGTGTGTAGTGAGTGTGTGTGTTAAGTATGTTTGTCTCTTTATAAGTCCAAACGCAGTCACGAGTGCAGCCCATGAATTATGCACTATGCACTAAAATAAACGCCTTAATTTTTATTTCAAGACATTTCAACGTCATTTAGCATTCAAAATAAACAACCACAGAAGAAATAGACAGCTGTCTACTGTTATGTCTATTCATTATGTCTAATCACACTGGGTGACAGAGTCCCTGCTATACGGGGCAATGTTTCTGTCAAATTTTCCCTTAATATTTTTCATGGCGAAAAAAATGTTTCTTTTTGTGCACAGTATATGTTTAAACAGTGCTTTGTCCATTAGACATCCTTGAAGAAAGAAGTAAGAGGGGAAAAGGGCCAATAGCAGATGAAGAAGGCGTTTGCTGAGGACTGCCATCATCACGAGGGAGACACCGAGAGGAAGATTTAAATAACCGGTGAATGGACAGCATCTGACCGGCGTGGTATGAAGCAATCCGTACGGTGGATGTTCATTATAATTGAGCACACAGACTTTGCAAGTATGTTATGGGTTTGTTAGAGGACAGAAGTACAGTGAGAAAGAGGAAAAAATAAGGAGGATGGAGGATCTTCATCTTCATCTGATCGATGACCACAATAATCAGGTTGAATATTCTAACACTTTTGGAGGTTGACGCAAAAAACAAACAAACAAACAAACAAAGTATTATACGCATGAGGCTTGCTAGCTCTTGACCTGAATGGTCAAGAGCTCTGATGTCACAGTCAGTCTCAGTCAAGTTAGTTTGTTTCCCACTCTGGATGGTACGTGGCAGGACGAGTTAGTCTAAATTCTCGTACACACTGGGAGGCGGTTTAGCTGCTTTGGTGATTTGCAGTCTTGTCACTGAGTTGCAGCTCTGAGTTTAGATTTTCCATCAGACAAGGCTTTTTCAAAACTCCACATGTACGAAGTTCTGTCTGATCAAGAAGAGCATGGCGAGCCGTGCACCCTTTACACCGTTTCTGCAAGATTCCAACCTAACTCATCGATCTTGTTGAACACATGCATGTCGGAGGTATGTTTGTTGTTGACAAAACAGTCCTCTTCTTTGCACTGGCCTCGATGGTGGTGATGTGGTCTTTTGTATATGGGTCCAGACTGTGCACGCATATTGCAGAACTGGCGCACCAGTGCTTGTAAGCAGTCTCTTTGATGTTGCGAGCACTGATCTTCAGGTTGCGCCTCCGGAAAAACCTAGGACTCGTTTGGCTTTAACTGACGATGTTTATTTATGTTGAGGTCCCAACTTGGATCGTGAAGGATGGTAACCCCTAGGTATTTCGTTGAAGAGACATTTGTCAAGAACTGGCTGTGAAGATGTAAGCTTGGACACAAGTATTATCTTTCGATTGGGGCTGATGACTGAAGAGTTGTAACATCTGGCAGGATGGAAAGTCATGTCCCAACTCTTTTCCCATTTTTCAAGCTTATGAAGGTCCGGCTGTAGATCATCTTGTGTGTTTGGCTAGTTGTTACTTGCTGTAAACAGCTGTGGCCATCTGCGAAGAGACGTGTCCTGTGAGGAGAGATAATCAGGCAAAACGTTTATTAGGCCATGAAAAGACTCGACCTAAAACAAGCCCGTTAGGTTACTCCCGACTTGACACAATGAAGTCTGATCTAGTTCCATCAACACCACTGTCCAAGTCGACCGATCTTTCAGAACCACCACCAAACCACCTGTTGACATGGCCCCGTACTCCATACTGATGTAACTTGAGGAGGAGGAGTGAGTGGTTATTACCTTATTCCAAAGGCCTTTATGCGAAATCCAAAATGGCAATGTCTGGATTTGGCCGCATATTTTCCATGACTCCCTGTCGTTCTTCCTCAACTCTAAAAGTTGCGGTTCGCAAGATCTTCCTCTGCTGGAAACCATGTTACGTGGATCCAACTATCAAAAAAAAAAAAAAAAAAAAAAAAGACGAACAGAATCTAAAAAAAAAAAAAAAAATAAATAAAAAAGAACGTGGGGGAAAAAGTGGAGGTTTGGCGGCTACAAAAAAAAAAAAAACAGAATTTGCACAGGAGACACAGGTGGTGAGGACTGACCTCACACTGCAACTTTTGCGTTAATACTGTGTCCATGTGGACAGCGTACATAAATGTAAATAAACAACTAAGATCATAAGCATATTAAACATAAAGATAATAAACAAAATAATAAAATAATTAGTATAATACATATTACCAAAAACTAATAACAAGCGTATCAGAAGGGCCCTCTGTCTGGTCAAAGCTGACTATGATAAGTATATCGAGCATAACATGTATATTTGTCCGGACTGTCTGCTCATGCCCACAGCGACGCCCTGTGGCTATAGAGACAGGATGCGAGAGTTGTAATCTGTGACACAATGTCGCATCTATCTGCATGTTGACACTGTTTATTGCTGTCATCCCCTTTCTGCAGGCTCGTATTATTCTGCTGCAGCAGCTGTCGGTTCTTCTTCGCCAATATGCAGATTGTTTCTTGAGAGTAGCTTCCTCACCTGTTGCTGTCTGCTGAGAAGGTCTTCCCAGGACTCCGGTGTTGATCTCGAGCGCCATCAAGTCTCTTTTGTGCAAAAGTCTTAAGTATCTCAGCTTGAGCGGCCAGTGATTCTCTGCTCTGCAGCAAGCTCTCCATAGAGGACGACTTTGGATGCGACCATCCCACCAGCCCAACGCACATGACGCGGTAAATAATAAAAGGTAACAAACAAAATAAGCATATGATTTACCATAACATAGATAACACATATAATTAACAAAATATGAACAAACAAATAAAGAATAAACCCATGATAAAAAAAAGATAGTATTATAATAAAACAATGACATTGCCCAGCCAGTGCAACCAAGTGCCGTCTCAGCAAGGGTATCATGTAAGGGAGGCCAGCGCGAGTCAGGACTTGTGTGTTGGCACGCCTGACACGCCGTCATATGCCCAGTATACGCCTGAGGCTTCTGAGTTGGAAGGAACAGAGCTAATATTAATCATAGTAAACCTAATATAATAATATTAATAATAACAATAAACATAACATTAACAACAAACAACACAATATATAAACAGGATAATAATCACAAACATAATAATGAAAACGATCACTACAAACATAAATAATAATAACAATACCCAAAAATTAAACATAAACAAACAGTAAAAATATCGTAAAACAAAAACATAAACATAGACACTATTATGATAATAATAGTAATTACATGGCCCAACCATGCAACCAGCCATCTCAGCAGTGGTATACATGAAAGGGAGGCCAGCTCGAGACAGGACTTGGGTTGGTCACCGTCTCCCAGGAGAAGCCCAGTATACGCCTAGGCCTCTGAGGTGGAAGGACCAGAGCTTGATAATAAGCATAATAAAAAATAATAATAAAATAAAGATACTAAAACATCATAGTAAACTACAAACAAAAATAATAAACAGAATAATAATAATACAAACATTAAACAATCGCAACAACCATAATAATAATACTAATGAAAAACAATAATAATATCATAAACAAAAACAAACATAAACACAGTGATGATAATAAGTAATTACATGCCCAACCAATGCAACCAGCGCCATCTCAGCAGGTAAAATACATGGAAGTGGAGGCCAGCGCGAGACCGTGACTTGTGAGTTGGATCACCCTGTCTCGCCAGAGATCCCAGAATACGCCTGAGGCTTCTGAGTGAAGAGATTGAGCCTAATAATAACAATAAACATAATAATAATGATATAAGAAAAACTTATAAGGAATTATAAACCTAATAATAGTAAATATGATAATTATAATAAACATAACACTGAGGAGCAATTCAAGTCCTGTACCACACGCACTGAAACGGTTCATTTAGATTGTTGGGACTTGCAGGATGTGAGACTTAAACACTTAAACAGCACAATCAGAAAACCCTGTTCCAGAGGTGGTCCCACGACGTGATCTTGTTTCTGAAAAGAGATCAACATTTTTCATCTGATCTAGGATTTTACGGAAGAAATATTTTTAAACGAAGGTTCTGGTAACGCTTTAGAAGATACATTTCAAAGAAGTATGATGAAAAGGTAGGTGGTGGTTTTTTTTTTTTTTTTTTTTTTTTGATTGACTTGAGTTTATTTAATAACGTGGTGACAGCCCTGATATGGTCCATTGCGGTCGGCTGGGCTATAAGCAACATTAACCCTACCTTACCAACTGAAAACAATCATACACCAAACATGATAAAAAATAATAAACATGATAACATAAATAATAATAAACAAAACATAAAACCAAAAAATAACACTAATAATAATAACGAGTAATAATATAGACCGCCTTTTAAAACCAAAAAGAAGGGGGAAGAAAAGGCCTGAAACAAATGCCCCCAAAAATAGCAAAGGCGGGGTGTGGAGGGACTAAAAAAAAGTAGTACTAATAACGTAATAATACACATAAATTACAAAATGCGTAAGAACAATAGCACGTAATCCATAATCACACATAATAAACAAACATCAACATAAACACAATAATAGTAAAAATATTAATAAGAATAATGAAATAATGACATGGCCTTAGCCAATGCAACCAACCCGTCTCAGCAAGGTAATACATGGGAGGCCAGCGTGAGAACATGACTACTTCCGTGTTGGTCACTGTCTCGCCGGAGAATGCCAAGTAAACGCCTGAGGTGGAAGGAACTTGAGCCTAATAATAAGAGTAATAAACATATTAATGATGATAATAAAAACAATAACATAATAGTAGTAGCATACAGCATAATCATATAAAAACATGTACAAAAATTCAAAAACACAACATAATAATGAAAACAATCACAACACACATAATAAATGATAATAATAGATAAACTAACGTAAACATAATAATAATAAGAAGAAACAAAAACTTAAACATAAACACAATAATAATAAAATAATGACGATAATAATAAAATAATGACATGGCCCACCAAAGCAACCAAGCCCGCCTCAGCAGGTAATACAAGGAACGGAGGCCAGCGCGAGACAGGACTTGTGTGTTTGTCCTCTGTCTCGCCAGAGATGCCCAGTATAACGCCTGAGGTGGAATGAATTGAGCCTAATAATAACATACTAGATGAGAAACAAACATAATAAGTAATTAGAACCATAATGATAAGTAAACATGATAATAATAATAATCAAAACAAACATAAGATAAACATGGCAAACATACAAACAATAATAAACATAATAAAACAAAAACAAACACAATTATAACGCTAAGTGATAATAATGATATTAATAACAGTAACACCGCCTTAAAATAAAAACGAAGAAGGTGGAAGAAAAGGCCTAAAATCAAAAGCCCCCATTAAAAAATAAGCAAAGGCGGGGGTGGTGGAGGGACAAAAAAAAAAGTTCTAATAGCATAATGATAATATACATAATTACAAATGCATAACAGTTAACGAAAGTCCTAATCAACAATAATAAACAAAAACATCACATAAACACAGCAATAATAGAAAATTTATAAATAATGAAATAATGACATGGCCCAGCCGAGTGCAACCAACGCGTCTCAGCAGGGTAAACATGGAGGCCACGCGAGACAGGACTTGTGTGATGGACACCCCTGTCTCGCCAGATGCCGATATCCGCAGAGGCCACTAAGGGTGTAGGAATTTAGCCTACTAAATCAAACAAATAAAACTGATAAAACATAAACAATAATAGTGGTTATAAACAGAATAGTAAACATATTAAATAAACATAACAATGATAACAAACTCGCAAACTAAGAAAATAGCAAACATAATAATCACAAACAATAATTGATAAACATAGTAATAAACAAAAACACAAATTATAAAACTAGTAATGATTACAACAATCATAAAAAATGATAATAAAGACCGCCTTAAAAACACAAAAGAAGGGGTGGGGGGAGTTGGCAGTGCCCTAAAAACAAAAAGCCCCTCCCCCCCAAAAAAAAAAAAAAAGTAAAAAAAAAAAGCAAGGCGGGGGTGGTGAGGGGACTAAAAAAAAAGTACTAATAACGTAATGATAATAAACACCCTAATCACAAAACACATAAAATACGTAAAATCATAATCAACATAATAGAAAACACAGCTAATAAACAGTAAGATGATGCACCTAGTAAATAATAATAGAGAACATAATAACAAACAACAAAAATAGCAAACATGATAATTAAAATATAAACATTAAAAACGTAACAAAAACACTACTACTACAGATAACAATACTGACATGGCCCAGCCATGGAAGAGGCCGAACGCAAGACAGGACTTCATTTGTGCTCTCCCCTGTCGTCGCCGGAGATACCAAATATAGGCCGAGGCAATCTGAGGTGGAAGCGAAGGAATTTGAGCTAAAAAAAAGCAACAAAAACATAACAATGATTATGAGGAAAATGATAAAAAAACAGTAATGACAGAATAATAGTACACATAGTAATAATGAACATAATGGTTACAACCATAACAACCATAATAATTACAGTAATAATAAACATAATAAACAAAAACGTAAACAGAAATATAATAACACTAATCATAATAATATAATAAAAATAATAATAAAGACCGCCTAAAACAAAAAAGAATGGGGTCTAAAAGGCCAAACACAAAAGCCCCCCCCCCAAATAGCAAAGGCGGGGTGGTGGAGGGACTAAAAAACAATGATAATAACGAAATAATAAACATAATTACAACATCGCATAAATAACAAACTGAATAATACATAACCATGATATTATGGCCCATTGCTTTTCGGCCTGGGCTATAAGCAACATTACCTTACCTTCCACAACCTGTCCAGGGGCAAATCAGTAGTCCCTTTTCCACACTCCTGTCCTGGGGCATCTGTTGTTCCTCTTCACACTCTGTCCTGGGCATCTGTTTGTCCATCTTCACACTCTGGTCCTGGGGCATCTGTTTTTGTCCCTTTTTTTGTTCCCTTTTCCACCTCTATTCTGGGCATCTGTAGTCCCACTTCCACCTCTGTCTGGGGCATCTGTTTGGTCCTAATCACTTTCTGTCCTGGGGCATCTGTGTCCCTCTTCCCACCTATCATCCTGGGCATCAGTTGTCCCTCTTCCACCCTCTGCCATGGGGGCATCTGTTGTCCCTTTTTCCACCCTTCTAATCTGGCAACTCTTTCCCTCTTACCATCCCTACCTTCTGACCTGGGCATCTGTTGTCCTGCTTCCACTCTCTGTCCTGGCTCTGTTAGTGTCCCTCTTCCACCATCTGTCCTGGGCATCTGATTGTCCCTCTGTCCTGGGGCATCCGTTGTCCCTCTCCACCTTCTGACCTGGGGCACATCTGTTTGTCCCTCGAACCATACCTTCTATTCTGAGTCATCTGTTGTCCCTCTTCCACTTTATATCCTTGGGCATCTGTTGTCTCTCTTCACCTTCTGTCCTGGGCATTTGTTGTCCCTCTTCCACCCTTCTGACCGGGCATTTGTTGCCCCTCTTCCACCTGTCCTGGGCATTTGTTGTCCTACTTCCACACTGTTCTGGGGCATCTGTTGTCCCTACTTCCACCTTCTGACCTGGGGCACTGTTGACCCACTTCCACCTTCTGTCCTGGGGCTTTTGTTGTCCCCCCTTCCACACTGCCCTGGGCATCTGTTGTCCCTCTTCCACCTTCTCTCCTGGGGCAATGTTGTCCCCTCTTCCACACTCTGTCCTGGGAGCATCAGTTGTCCCCCCATCCCACACTCTGTCCTGGGGCATTGTTGTCCCTCTTCCATCCTCCTTCTGTCCTGGGGCATCTGTTGTCCCTGTTCCACCTTCTGTCCTGGGGCCATTTGTTGTCCCTCTTCCACACTGTCCTGGGCATTTGTTTGTCCCTCTTCCACACTGGTCCTGGGGCATTTGTCATCCTCTTCAACCTGTTTTCTGGTGTCATTTGGTTGTCCCTCTACCACACACTGTCCTTGGGCAACTGGTTCTTTTTTTACCCCTTTCCCTCTTTTTTTCCCCTTCCTTGTCCGGTTTTGTCTTTTTTTGGGGGGGGGGAAATTGTTTTTTTGGCCCCCCAACCCTCCCACTTTGGTTTGGTTTTTTTTAATTTTACCGGCCTTTTTTCCCTTGGGGTGTTTCCCTTCCCCTTTTTTTTGGGAAATTTTTTTCTTCCTTTAAAAATTTTTCCCCCCAAAAAGGGGGGTTTTCCCCCCCCTTCCCTTTACCCACCTGAATTCCCTTTTGGGGCCCTTTTTTTCCCCCTTTCCCCTGTTTTTCCCCCCCCTTTTCCCCCCAAATTTTTTCCCCTTTTCCCCCGGGCCGGGGAACAGTGCCCCAAAAACCCCTGGTTTTTCCCCTTTTAAACCCCGGCCCAAAACTTCCCGGGCAAAATTTTTTGGGGAAAAATTTTTCCCCCCCCTTCCCCCAAAGTTTTCCCCCCCGGGGGCCCCCCCCTTTTCGTTTCCCGGTTAAATTGGGCCAAAAGGGCCCAACCCCCCCCCCCCCCCCCCCACCCCCCCCTTTTTCCCCCCGGGCTTGCTATTTTGGTTTAAAGATTCCCTCCCCTTTTTTCAAAACCCCTTTCCACCCCCCCTGGGTTTTTTTGGTTTATTCCCCCCCGGGAAAACCCCCCCTTTTTTGGTTCCCCCCCTCTTCCCCCCCCCTTTTTTTCTTTTCCCCACCCCATTTTCCCCCCCCCCTTTTTAAGGGGAAAAAAGAGGGAGAGAAATTTTTCCCTGCCCCCTCCCCGTTAAAAATTTTCCCACCCCAAACAAAATCCCCTTTCCCCTTTTAAAAAATTTAAAAACCCCCCCCCAAGGGGGGGCCCCGGGAAAAACCCCCCCCCCCCCCGGGAAACCCCTTTTTCCTTTAAAAACTTGGGGAAATTGAAAAGCCCCGTGCTTTTCCCCCCCCCCCAAAAAAAAAAAAAAGCCCCCCAAATCCCCGGGGGGTTTTTAAAAAAAACCTCCCCAAACCCCCATTTTATTTTGTTCCCCCGGTCAAAGGGCCCCAGTTTTCAAAATAAAGGTCTTTGGCCTGAAAAATTTTTTTTTTCTGCCCGGGAAATTCCTTAAACCCTATTCTTGTTTTAAATTTTTCCCAAAATAAAGGGAAAATTTTAAAAAATTTTAAAAAAAATTAAAGGGGAAAAACCCAAATTTTTTTTTTTCCCCTTTTATTTAAAAAAACCTCCCGGGTTTTATTTTTTTTTAAAAAATTGCGTTTTGGCCCCTTTTTCCCCCCTTTTTAAAAACCCCCATTTCCAGTTAAACTTATAACGGCCCCTTTTACCTGAAAAATTTTTTTTTTTGAATTTAAAAACCCCCCCCCGTTTTTTGGAATTTTAAAGGGGCCTTAAAAGGGTTTTTGGGGCCCCCCCCGGGGTTTTCCAAAACGGGTTTGTTTTCTTTAAAAAAATTCAAAAACAGGGTTTTTTTTTTTTTGCCCCCCCCTTTGTTTTCCTTCCTAAAACCCGAGGAAAATTTTTTTTTTTTAAAACCACGACTCCCTTTTAAAATTTTGGAAGTTGGCTTTTCCCCTTTTTAAATCCCCGACCCCCCTTAACGCCCCAAAAATTTCCCCTTAGGTTCAAAAACCCCCCCCCCCCCAATAAATTAAAACCCCCCCCCTTTTTTTGGGGGCCCCAAATTTTAAAATTTCCCCTTTAAAAAACCCCCCATTAACCTCCCCCAAACCCCCCAAAATCCCAAATTTAAAAAAAGGGTTTTTTTGGGGAAAAATTTGCCCCTGTCATTAACCCCCCCGGTACGCCGAAAACCCAAAAACCCCCCACCCTTTTTAAATGAAAAGGGCACAAAAGGTTTTTAAGGGGTTTTTCCCCCCAAAAACCCCCCTTTTTAAAAAAAACCAAAAACCCCCATTAATGCTTTTTAATTCCCCCCCCCCAAAACCCCTTTTTTTTTAAACCCCTTTTAAACCCAAA
>JAMYXO010007205.1:0-12428 GCA_033310375.1 Conus canariensis
TTTTCTCTCTCTCACTTTCTCTGTCTCTCTCTCTCTCTCTCTCTCTCTCTCTCTCTCACTTTCTCTCTCTCTCTCTCTCTGTCTCTCTCTCTCTCTCTCTCTCTCTCACTTTCTCTCTCTCTCTCTCGCTCTCTATCTTGCTTTCTCTCTGAACTCCAATCTTTTCTTACACCTGTCTGTCTTTCAGGATGTTGTGACATGTAAATGCCTGTCCATGCAATCAGATGTGCAGATGTTAGACACAAGACACCAGTGGTGTTGAGTGAGTGAGTGTGTGTGTGTGTGTGTGTGTGTGTGTGTGTGTGTTTGTGTTTGTGTGTGCATGCGTGTGTGTGTGTGTTGGGGGGGTGTATGTATGTGATGTGTGTGTATGTGTGTGTTTGTGTGTATGTGCATTTGTGTGTGTGTGTGTGTGTGTGTGTGTGTGTGTGTGTGTGTGCATGTTGTCTCGTCTCTCAAGCCCTGTCAGTGGCATCATTCTCAGGCTGTTCATCCTGGCTCCCCTGTACACAGCCACATGAAGGCTTGTCCGGTACAACCCTAACATCTGTGGTCTTCAGGGATCTAGTATCAGCATCAGGACGTCACGAGGCCACAACACTGCATTGTTGCTGAGTCACTTTGGTCACGTTCAGTAGTGCTTGTTTGGATGAAACCTGTATAAGGTACTACCTTGGGAATGCCCAGCTGATTGCATGCACTTGCTTAGTCTCAAGGCCACGCCAAAGTGGCTTCTAGATACAATTATGAAAACGCAGCATGGACCTCTCTTCATTGCGGAAGAATTGATCTGCGAGTGAAAGCGCAGCACAGAGCTCAACTAAGGAACAGTTTGTCCTGTGTATTGAGGAATGACCTGTGATTCAAATATGTTGAAGCTTCGTGGTGGGGGGAGGAAGGGATTTAGTGGGTGGAGGAAGGGAGGGGGTTGGGGCAGAGGAGTGATAAAATGTGACAAAAAATGTTGTTTGATTGTGCAGATTTGATTTTTTTTGTCATGCGGATGAATGCTCACACTCGAGAACGTAAGTCGAGTGCTGTGTTCTAAAGCATGACTGATGCTCGGATCATTCCTTTATTTTTAAGTAATGATATGTTTCACAAGGGATTATGGATTTTAGGATAGCAAGGGATAACACCATAATACTTCACAGAGGAAATCATATGGCTGTTCCTTGAATTGTTCAGACGACGCCCGGCCGCAGTGCTGTTCCGAGCACACCAGACAAACGCATGGCCCAGGCCATTGGGATGAGACTGAGAAACCTGCTGAAGTTGCCCAAAGCTCACAAATGGGTCTGCTACGAGTTCTTCTACTCCAATCTAGATGCGTGAGTACTACATCTTTCCTTTTTCCTCTTTCTTTTTCTTTTTATTTAGTTATGTTTTTTCATTTCATTGTTTTGTTGACCTGTTTGTGACACGCTTCAACAAGTATATCATAATCTGCATGACTCTGGTTCCCAATCTTGAGGCATTGGTCACTGATGCATTCTGTGTGTGTCAGACAGGCCTGGTCACTTTTGCCCTCCCCCTCCCTTTCTGCCCCCCATTTCATTGAGACACCACACCTCAGACACTGCTCACGTCAGTGTCCCATCTTTTATTCATGTTTATCACCCCTCATTAGGACCTGAAGCAGCCTCATTCAGGCGTCCTTGATGCCAGCTCATACGCAGCTCCTGTGCAAGCGGCAGTGCAGCCACCCACAATCTCCACCAAGTCCAGCTTGACTCATGTTTCACGGCACTCCTGGCCAACTTGGGTGCTTCAACAGAACTCCAGTCCTTGGCATCTGCAGTTGTCTTTGAGACACATGGTCCCTGTATGATTACTGTTCGCTCATGTGGGTGGCGTGGACAATGTGGTTTTTCACCCAAGACCCTCTGATAGCAGTTATGGTATTTGCTCTGCCATCATGGGGCCGGAATAGCTCAGGTGGTAGAGCGCCGGACTCTTGGTGATCCTGGGGTTGCAGATTTGAATCTGCGCCGGGCCTTTTCGATACAGGGAGATTTTTCTCTCGGAGTTAACATTGGTTGTGACTCCATTCCAAATAGTCCTTCGAATGAGACTATAAACAGAGGTTCCGTATGTGAACACATGCGTAACATCTTGCACATACGCAAAATCCCATCACCACAACTTTCGGAAGAGTAGGCCAGTTTGGCCATTGGTATGCGCTCTGCATGAGAAATTGAAAGAATGAAGGAAGTAAGGAAACTGAGTAAACGATATGGACTGGATGACATGGGAAACGACTGAATGAAGTGTCAACAGGCAGCTTTTCAGTCTACCTACCCAGGTAGGCAGCCCGTTGCATACAAGAGAGAGTGGATTGTCATGTTGGCATGGCGCTTTATAAATGCTATGTTTTTACCATTAGTATCATTATCAGCGGTGCAGAAGCTGTGGGCTAGCTCCATGAGGGGTTACTGATCAGCCATCTGCACCACCAGTGGCCAGGAAGTAGGTCCTCCTTCCAACATGACTTCCTCTTCTGGGACGTCTCCCCAGGAGCTGCACTGAAGATGGTCCAGTTTCCTTGCCCAGTTCCTATATGTGACCTTTTTCCTGGCCCCGCCCTTTCTCCAGGAACTGTCCTTCAAGCTGCTGTCCAGCATTTCCTTTGACCTCATCTCTTATACCACCTTTGTCCTCATGTTTCCTAAAGCATGGTTGGGGTGCAGTCAGATTCTTGATCTCAGCGGCAACCTCAGGACAGAGTTGTTCACCAGGTCATATCAGTCACCCTCAACTTCTTGATGGAGTTCCGTGCCAAGATCTAGGAGCCGGGTTTTCCAATGCCTTCCGTTTGGATGAAGGCTATCTCAGTTATCTTTGGTGGGGAAGAATAGTGGGGACAAGAGTCTTTGCCCGTCCAGGTACCTGTGCTGTTATTTGAAGAAGTCCTAACCTGGGCACTCCTTCCATTCTATCTTGTCATAGTCCTCATCTTCAGTGATAAAGACGTCTCGGCAGGCACCATCGTCACCAGTACTGTTGGCATGGCATACTCCCAGGTGTAGGCTGGTGCTTAGTATCTCACCTCAAAAGCCCACAGGGTTAGAGCGATGACCGCTTCAGCTGTGTAGCAGTACTCCTTACCTATACTCCACCTGCTTGAAGCAGCTGTCTGGTGCACAGAAAATCGCTTCATTCCAGCATTCATCTCAGGGGTATACGTCTGACTACAGCTGATGGTTCCACGGGGATCTCCTGCACCATGGCTAACTCAGCCCTGTCCACCCCAACATTTCAATCTGCTAAACACTAGGGCTGTTTTCTGTCTTCGTTTTTCATTAAATTCTGCCAGAGTTGACATCATACAGAGTATGACACCAAAGTATTATCATAATCCCTGTCAGGGTGAATGTACTGAACAGTGTCTCTCACAGGTCTGATGATTCTCCCTTCTAGTATCCACAAGGATACTTTGTTTTGCCAATTGAATTAGTAAGAAGTAGAAGGGGCGTCATGTCAACCGCTAGAGACTGAAATCAGTGAGCGGGCATCTTATTGAACAGGGTTTTCCAACAGCCGCAGCTTTAAAAGGTTTGAGGTGGTAAATTTATTCAGCCAAAGGTTTAGAACAAGCTTTAACCCCTTGACTGCCGCTATTTTGTATCAGTTTTGTACTTCTGTGTGCCGGAGAAAAATTTGACTTTTTGTGGTAGGTTCACTAATTTGATCAGTGCTCAATTATTTGTGGAGATATCTCTTACATTTTTGGCATGTTTTCTTCTTATACCCAGGGCTATAATATCTGCAAATAATATTTGATTTTGTTCATTCTAAGTTTAATAAATAATCTTATATTTCAACTTAAAAAAAAAAAAAATACTTTGCACGCCACAGCAGCAAAACAAAAAACATACAAACCCAGCAAAAAGTGGTTTTAGTGTTTACTGAACACCTGTGTAAATATTTGGTAGTGAATTTACAACCTACAATTGTTGTTTTACATGATAAATCCATGTACAGTGCAATCCAGGTATCAAGGGACACAATTTTGTTTTCTTAGGTAGGTTCACTAATATGCCCACTGCTCTTTCAATTCTTGACATATATCTTAGATACTTGGGAAATTTTCTTGTTATATCCTTGGCTACAGCCAGACATCACAATAGTTTGATTTTGTTTGTAATGAGTAGACCAAAAATATATATAATGATGAATGTTTTGTTTGAAAAACAAACACTTTCAGAACATATACAAAACTATAGCACTAAAACCACAAAATCTGGTGTTAGTATCCTTTGAACTTCAGGACAAACGTCTGACAATGCATAAAATGTTTAGCAACTCATATCATAGGGGACACTCCAGTCCTAGTAAAGCTCACCCTCTTCCTCAGCCACGCCCCCTCACACTGGACCCTCGCCGTTGTCCTGAACCCCTTCCCCTTCCTCGACTCCCCTCCCAACCTCTCACGAAAGGAGGGAGGGGGCAGTCGACATAGACGGAATCGGCTCGTCACTCTCCAATTCGACCCCACTTACGCCAGTATCGCTCAGTTCCAAGTCGGGGATCAGCTTCGTCATCAACACCAATCACCGATAGCAAAGGGTGGTGTTGATTGTGATCGCTTTCTTCCTCCTCCGAATCGCTTCGTTCCACTTTTCTGAAGTCTTCGTCATCGCTTTCACGGTCTCGGATAACTTCTTGAAGCACTTCAAGAGCATTAGATTGTTTGACAACGGCACACGCCTGAACAAACTGTCTGCTCGACTCGAACCGAAAATGACTCAACCGAACCTTACCGAAGTATTATCGTCCGAACGGACACGAGCTGGTCAGTCAGCGACCTGTGAAAGGGAAGAAACCGTCCTTTAGGGTCCCTGCAACCGTTTAAACCATTTTTTTCTCCTTGCCTCCCTTCTTTAAATCGCCGAATTTTGATGATGAAATTACCTTGAACGGCGTTCGATGTGAGGCACACAGCTTTCCAGAAACCACCTCGAACGCCTACATGGAAATTGGAGCCCATCTTTCTCCTTTTGTGCCTTTTAACTTGTCTGACGTGAATCAGGTACCCATTGCCCACTGGGGGGACAGAGGGGGTCTTCAAGCTGAAATATCTGAACCCCTGAGAGTTCCTAACTCACAACCATCAGCTCTGCAGGCAAAAAGCTCTGGTCTTATGACTGCAGGTCCCTTGAGGGAATTTTCAAACTTAGCCTGCTAGGGAGTATCTTGAAAAATCCCCATTTTGGCGTCATATACTTTACCATGTCAGACCATAGCATTCAACGGCAGTTAGCCAGCTCTGTCAGGCCGAATTTTTTCCGTGGCCAATGCAGTCATAAGACAGTCACGTGATGTCACCCCACTTCCGGCCCCGGAAGAAGCCAGTGTCAACTTCCTATAAGTCATTCATCTTCGGCCTGCCGTCAAAGCAAGATAAGTCTTGTGCTCTGTCTCGCCTATACTTGCCTTTGTGTTAACTTTGCTGTGTTTTGTTCTATACTTGATTCAGTTGTGGCTTGCAAATGTGAGGCTCTTGGTGGGAGCGTATTTATCAAAAGATTTGTCTCTTTTACCGGCACTCTCGGGAGCGTATTTATTAAAAGATTTGTCTCTTTTACCGGCACTCCCGCGACTTTGTTACTCGCGATCGTCGGCACCGCTCGCCGGTCGTGTTCCCCCACCATATTGCCGAGCCTCGGGTTCAGCACGCATTTTGTGCTGGTTCCGGCTTGCACTAGACCCTGAGTATTTTTGCCGTGTGAGGCTCTTGGTGGGAGCGTATTTATTAAAAGATTTGTCTCTTTTACCGGCACTCTCGGGAGCGTATTTATTAAAGATTTGTCTCTTTTACCGGCACTCTCGCGACTTTGTTACTCGCGATCGTCGGCACCGCTCGCCGGTCGTGTTCCCCCACCATATTGCCGAGCCTCGGGTTCAGCACGCATTTTGTGCTGGTTCCGCTTATTAAGGTTTAGGGCTCAATAACTATCACACCTGTACTCTTTACCCTTCACAGGTAGAACGTGTTCGAGTAAGGGTGTGTGACACTGATCTGCTTATTAAGATTTAGTGCCCAAGAACTATCACACCTATACACAGTGATACTCCACGTGTAGAGATTGCTATTAATAGCCATACCAGTCACACGACCGGTGGCGTGTACGGGTAGTTCGAGTTTTCAGTCGATCTCTCGAGCACTTTGCACGACACCACACGGACGATCGAGATTAATTGATTTTCTCGATCGGCCACCTTGTCTCCTCTTTGCGGTCGTGTGTTCCGGGTTTGCTCTATCCACCTGTGCCCAACATGGTGAAGGACACCGCCGGGTCGAGCCACTCCACTGCTCGGAGTTCGCTCAATTTCCCGGAGAACCCGCGGGTCGATTCCATCTCGGAGCAATCCGTTCGCACTGATGAACGTACGGTTCGGGTAGACAGAGACGACTTCTCCGCGGAAGGGACGCGTGATCTTCCTCGTCTACCAAACCGACGGACGCACGACCGCGGCGTCCCAAGGCTGATAGGCAAGCGGCCACCATTTCAAAATGCCTTTCATTTGATCTGCCTGCTAGTCTAAGGGCAAAGCTCCCCTCAAGGTGCTGCCCAGAAAGTCTAATGGCAAGGCTCCCCTCAAGGGGCCCGGCCGAGCAAAGACTAGCCAACGGAATTCGCCCTCCCCCACCCCTTCTCCATCGGCCAGCTTGCCCTCTAGCCTACGGACTCGCTCGGAGACTTCTAACTATCATGCTGAGTCACGCGAATCTCGGCCCCCGGGGCACCTTGCCGAGCCGCGGACCAGCACGGGTGACGGATCTGGGATGGAATCACCATCCGTCACTCGCCTTGATGAGTCACGTATCTCTTTTTCCCCCCAAATTGATACGTGCACTCATAGCGCTCGGCCCCACCGGGCACAGGTGCAGCCAACACCTGAGCTCGAGGAGCGCTTCGACTCCGGAAGCAGCCTTATGGTCACCCCGACGCACGACCTCGGTGGTGTCCATAATCCTGGGCGTGCGGGCACGCCGCGCCATGGGCCCGGCCGTGCCCATGCACAAGGACGGTCGACCTACCCCGATCGAACGTCACCTTCTTCCCTAGGGGTATTGGACGTTGGGGAACCGACCTTTCGGATCCCCATTTGGGCAACGTCCGCGGTCCCGCTCCTCCGGGGGGAGGATCTACCAGCGGGACCAAGGGTAACCTGACATATTCCTCCAGGGGGAGGAACACGGGACCGCATCCTGACCAATCCGCACTTTCGCGGGTTGGGGGCTCGACTTCCGCATCCTCCTCCATACCATTATGGCCCTCCCAGGCCCATTCCAAGGACGTGTATGGTGCAGTGCACGGACCTGGACGGGGACGACAGGCCACGGCCTCTCAAGCCCCCCCCCAACAGTGATTCAGGTTACCCGGGTCCCCGGGGACTTTCTGCCTACAAGAAGAAGAGGGTCTCGTGGCTACGACTCGGCGGATGTCTGACCTACGCATTCGCCCAACGCGCTGGTCAGACCTTGAGTGCGGCCTACCTACCATGGTTTTTCCCCAGGGCCGCCACAGCCCGTTTACCTCCCCGGGGACCGGTGGCTCTATGCCCCCGAGAGAGACCAGTGGCTTAACGCCAACACCCAGCACGACCAGCTACATGGTCGAATGTGGCACCCGGCCTCACTTACCTGGGTCGACCTTGGTCTCCCTCCTCGGGCGCTGTCCTATCGGCAGGACGATGTCCCGGCCGCCGATTATAGGGCCACCGGGGACACACTACAGGCACCCCTCGACTTACCTCCTGAAGACGGGTGCTATGAACCCTCTCAGGACCAGTACCTCCCTGAGGCGGACGATGACGAGGAGCTAGCCCCCACCTCATTGTACGATGTCCGCACGATAGAACGGTGGCGACCAGACCTCGTTAGGAGGGAGGCCGCACCCGCTGACGAATTTCTCTCCCTCTCCCCCGGCCCAGAGATCTAGACCAATCTACCCAAGAACCCCTCAGTCGCCTCCTTGTTTACGGACAATCCCGTGACCAGGGAGATGGGCATTTCCCAGTCGGACCGTCGGTTGATCCCCCACCTGCCCCCCCCTACTTCCGGCGCCATCTCCTTTAAGAACCTAAAGGAATGGGTCCGAGTAGCCAGGATGGGCATCCTCCACACCACGGCGGGACACACCTACTTGGACATGCCCCTTCAGCGAGCGGAGGCTCTATGGCCGGAGGACGATGGTGCCATCCCAGTACCGGGGGACCCGGGCTCTGAGGCGCACCAAGAGCCTGACCCTCGCTTGTTCAGCGATCCTTTCATGCGACACCTAGTTAACAGGATTTCGCATCACCTTTCGGCTGCGGCGGACAGCGCAGCCAGAAGCCACTTCAACTGCTTGTTGGTCGCGAGAGAGGCCGTGCTGGCGCGGACCTCTCTCTCCCCGACGCTTAAGGCAGCCCTGCGATGCATCCCGGGCCAGGTCCAGTCGCTCTTTGGCGACTACTCGGCTGACGTCATAGCACAAGCAGTTGAGGAACGCAAGCAGGCTGTGTCCTTTGCGCCCAGGCCACCGCCACGCCCTGCTAGACCCCCACTTCGTTCCTTCCCCAGGCACAGACCCTATCCCAGACAATCGCCTTCCCGCACCGCACGGCCCGCCAAGCGACCTAATCTTCTCCCAAGGCCTAAGCCAAAACCCCATCAGCAAAATTTTCGGTTAGGCCAACAGTCACGCTTCCGGAGCTGACTAGGGAGACAGCCCGAGGGGGACTTAGATCAGGTAGCACCCCCCCTCGCCCTATCCCCCACCCACCAGCCCAGACCCTCGCCCCCCCTGGCGGGCAGCCTCTCCCGGCATGCCCACCAGTGGAGACGCATACGCCTCACCCCTGGATAGTGGCGGTGCTACAGGAAGGGTTTCGCCTTCCTTGGGCCCACGAGCGTCCCCCCCCTCATGCTATCTCCCCCTCCCTCCCCCAACGAACCCTCCCCCGCCAAAGCAGAAGCTCTTCGCACGGAAGTCCAAGACCTCCTCAAAAGAGGGGCCATCTCGGAGATTTCCCACCCAAACCCCGGCTTCTACTCTTTGTGATCCCAAAAGCCTCGGGAGGATGGAGGCCCATTCTAGATCTTTCGCCCCTCAACAAGTTCCTCAGGCCCACCAAGTTCAAGATGGAGACCCCCACCCAGATCCGAGACTCCATCCATCATCGCGACTGGGCCACATCCGTAGACCTGAAGGACGCCTATTTTTCAGATCCTGATTCACCCGGCCCACAGACGATTCCTACGGTTCGTCTGGCAGACCCCGGAGAGGCCTGCACGCATAGTGGACCTCATCTCCTGCCTGTCACAGGCACCCCACACCTCGGCCAGAACCCTGTCCTCCCTCCTAGGAATGATGGAGTCCCTGTCTCCCCTCATTCCCCTGCGGCGGGTCCCCAAACGCCAACTTCAGAGGGAGTTCCGCCGACGTTTGTCACAGACCTCCGACCGCTGGGACCAGGTCATTCCCCTCGGACACTGGTTCATTTCGGCGACGGAGGAGCGGCTCACTCCAGCCACTCTCTCCACCGGGGTCCCCATCTCCCTCCCAACCCAACCCAACCACTGGAACTTTATACAGACGCCTCCAACTTGGGCTGGGGGGCCCACGTGGAGGACAGTCACGCCTCGGGGAGTGGGAGCTGGAAGCGGTCAGGCTAGCCCTTCTCCAACTCCAGCACAAGGTCGCGCACCGACTTGTTCTCCTCCTCACGGACAATACGTCGGTAGCTTGCTATGTCAACAAAGGGGGAGAGGCCCGCTCCATAGGCCTCTCCCTCAGAACAGAGGCCCTCCTTCGCTGGTGTCGCGCAACCATTGGTTTGTGCCCATGATCGACCTGTTTGCCACCAGCTTCAACCATCACCTGCCCCTGTACGTCTCTCCCGTTCCAGATCCCCAGGCGGATGCAGTCGACGCACTATCCCTCCCCGGGACGGGCCTACTGGCGTATGCCTTTCCCCCCTTCCCCATCCTACACAAGGTGATCAGGAAGGCAAGGCTGGAAAGACCCAGGCTGATCCTCGTAACGCCATGGTGGCCGACCCAGTCTTGGTTCCCGGACCCCAAGTCCCTCACCCACGTTCCCCCCCTCCGGCTCAGCCCTCGCTGGGACATGCTGAGACAACCCCGGTCAGGTCTTCCTCACTCCAATCCCAAGATGCTTCGCCTACACGCGTGGCTTCTATGCCAGCCCAACTGCGAACATCTGCATCTACCCCCCACTCGGAGAGACCCCAGTCCGTCCTAGACACACTAGCCGGGCAGGGGCCTCTCAGGGATTACGGGACTTCGCCTCGGCATCTCGCAGAGCCAGCACCGAATCCCTCTACAACTACCGTTGGGAGAGATGGATAACCTGGTGCTCAGATAACTCTGTTCCCCATTACTGCCCCTCCAACATCCAAATAGGAAATTTCCTCTCCCACCTATCCTCTTCCCTTAAGCTGTCGGCTGGCTCCATTCGGGGCTACAGATCAGCTATCTGCACTACCATTCGTCAACTGGGGGGCCCTTCTTTTGACAATGACTTTCTCCTCAGAGAGGTGTCTAGAGGAGTTGCTCTACGGGAAGCTCAGTCCCCTAGGCGCATTCCCCTCTGGGACCTTTTTACGGTCCTCGATGCCCTCAGAAAAACCCCTTTTCAACCCATTGCTTCTATTCCTTTTGACCTCCTCTCCTTTAAGACCACCTTTCTCCTCGCCCTGGCCTCGGCCAGAAGACGAAGTGAGATTCACGCCCTCAGCGGTGACCCCACAGATATCGCCTTCCACAGGGATGGCTCAGTCTCTCTCAAGTTCCTTCCGGAGTTCTGACATCTTGGGAAAGGGAGAAAAAGATGGAGACATGGACCTTTGCCCCTCCAGGTGTCTCAGGTACTACTGGGAACGCACACGCCCCAGGCGCTCCTCCCAGAGACGACTCCTTATCTCCCTCAACCCCAACAATACTAGAGATATCTCGGCGGGAACTATCTCCAGGTGGCTCTCCAAGACGGTGAGATCTACCTACGCTCAGGCGTACAAGGATCTCCCTGTCCTATCACCCAGGGCCCACGAGGTCAGAGCACTGGCCACTTCCACAGCGTTCCAGTACTCTGTCCCCGTGCGCCACCTGCTGGAGGCAGCCTACTGGCGTTCGGAAAATCCCTTCATTAATTTTTACCTGAGGGATATCCGCATGACCAGAGCTGATGGGTCTAAGGGGATTTCCTTTGTGGCGGCCAATGCAGCCATATCGGTCAACCCCAAGAACCACTAGGGCGCTCGCCCTCCTCCGATTCCTTTAAATTCTGCTATGGTCTGACATGGTAAAGTATATGACGCCAAAATGGGGAGTTTGTGTTATACTCCCTGTTTGGCTAGTATACTTACCATGTCAGACTCTAATTCCCTCCCTACCTTCCCCTCTGGCGCCAAGGTTCTCGGGGTCACCATACACCAGGCCTCGCTGAATGACTTATAGGAAGTTGACACTGGCTTCTTCCGGGGCCGGAAGTGGGGTGACATCACGTGACTGTCTTATGACTGCATTGGCCACGGAAAAAATTCGGCCTGACAGAGCTGGCTAACTGCCGTTGAATGCTATGGTCTGACATGGTAAGTATACTAGCCAAACAGGGAGTATAACACAAACTCCCCATGTTTGTCATCCTTTTTTCCTTTTTCCTTTTCTTCCTTTTCAAACTCTTCTTTTATCAGCTTTTTTTCTGCTCCTGCTTTTGTTTCTTTTTCTGTCTTTTTTTTTTGCCTTCTCATTTGCCTCGCATGCTTGAAGTTATTAAGCAGGAATTCATTATTTTGGGAAAACTGATGAATGGGGAATTTGATACCAACACTGTCATTGCCAGTTAAATAAAACACATTTCTGCAGGGATCTCAAGTATTTTCCCGTAAAGTGAAATATTATTGGGAAAAGGGATCATGTTTTGAAATCTGTAGCCCCAGATGCAAGTATTTTCAATTGAAAAATTTCATGTTGGGGTTTTTTTTTTCCCTTTTCATCTGTATCTTACTCTGCATTTCCCCTTTTTTTTTTTTTTTCTTTTTTCCCCTTCTGCTTTTTCTTTCTCATTTTTTTTGCTTATTTTTTCCTTTTTTTGTATGAGAGGTTGACAGAAGGAAAATTTTTCCTCATTTGGGATTTCAATGTGTGTAAAAGTACAAAAGAGTGTGTGTCTGAGTGTTTTAGTGAGAGACAGTGACTAACATTTACTGTGTTAGTCATGGCTATTGGCCCTCATGGTTTCTCTCGAGGAGAGAATGATTTTACATCTTGCCCGGGGTCTCTCTTTCAGACCTCTTTTTTCTTGGGGAGAATTTACTTCTGTATTTGCCTGCAAGAGTCCTTTCCCCCAACTGGGAAAACCAAAGTCTGACCCGTGTGGAGTGGTGCAAGATTCGACCCACTCAAAGGGGGAAAA
>JAMYXO010007206.1:0-12426 GCA_033310375.1 Conus canariensis
GTCCGGGCCCAGCCAGGGTCAAGTGTCTGTGCCTGCAAATAAAAAAGGGCAGCATGGCACTTAAAAACCCCCCTCCCCCCCCCCCCCTTTGGATGAAACGCACAAAATTTTCCCCCTTTGTAATTTCCTATTATTTGGCAGAATAAGCCTGTTTCCTGAATCGATTTCAGGTAGGCCCTGTGATTTGGGGAACAAAAATCTCCCAAAACTCTCTTCCCCAAAGTGGACCGGGAAGACCCGCACACTTGGATATATCTTGTAGGTTGATAGTCAGAAGACGTACCCCCTACACTTAAGACAATCTTGTGGTTGAAGCAAAAGCATACGCCATCACTTAAAATATCTTGTAGGTTACAGTCAGAAGCAGACGCCCCTCACTTAAACATATCTTGGGGTTGAATGTCAAAGCAAAAAGCCCCCTACACTTAGCCCATATCTTGTAGGTTATGGGGAATTTCCCCACAGGCATGCATACAGTGTTATTTCTTTTCATTATTTATCAAAAACAGGCTGAAAAGTCGGCTGCCCCAGGCTCTTGTCTGCTTCTCTAAAAACCCCCCGGAACATAATAACCTGAAAATGTAACGTAATTTTTAGACTTTCAATGTTAGTGAATCAAAATTTGTTGATTTCTTTTCTTTAAACTTACTTTCAAAATGGTGGAGAATTTTCACCGTAAGGGTTCCCCTCACATGTCATTATTTTTTAGCGTTACGTCATTTAGGGGAAACCCAAAAGGGACTAGCAAAGGAAAAGGGGGAAAACCACTTTTTTTTTCCGTGCATGTGGTTTGTTCTTAAACACACACCAAACACACACACACACAAAACACAAACCAAAAACACACAAAAGACAAAAAACACACACACACACACCCCACCCCCACACACACACACACACACACCCCATCAGGACACACACACACACACACACACACACACACACACACACACACACACACAAAAAAAAAGCCCCACACATACAAAAACAGGACACACGAAGAAGAAGAGAGAGAAAGAGAGAGGAGAGAAGAGAGAGGAAGAAAAAGACAACAGACAACAGACAGACAGAAGACAGAGAGAATTACGAAAACTTCCAGTGAAATGCAAGTTCCGTTAATGGGGGTCTTTTTGGACGTTTTAGCCCAACTCGGCCACTTTGTCACCACAACCCCCGGATCATGGTTCTGAACGTGGATATTGCCCTACCTGTTCCTGAACAACTTTCTAATAGTTTTCCAACCCATCTCCGGACTACAACCTTAATATCAGCTTTCCCATCTTCCCTCTCTTTACACTGTCGTGGTTCTGTCTTCGTCTGTCTGCTTCTGTTGTCCTGTCCGTCTTCTTTTCCCTTCGATCCCTTTCTTTTTTCTTCTTTCCCGCTTTTTCGGTTTTATTTTTTTTTCTAAATTTTTTCTGATTTTTTTTTTCCCCCTCTCTCCCTTTTCTCTCTCATCCATCCTATCGTCTGACTTCATTTTTTTTTGTGTGCAGCCCTCCCTTCTTTTTTTTGGCATTTTCCTCTCCTTTTACCATTTTTAAAAATTAATTAATGGGGGAGGACAAAAATAAGGGAGAGACACAGAAAAGGAAGAGAACGACAAAAGGGTGGGAAAAGAGAAAGAGAGAAAAGAGAGAGAGAAGAGAGTAAAGAAGGGGAGAGAAAGAGAGGAGGGGGGGAGAAAAAGAGAATACAGGGAGAGAGAAGAAAGAGAGAGAAAAGGGGTGAGAAGTGAGAAAAAAAGGAAGAAACAAAAAGGAAGGGAAAAAATGAAGGGTTAAGGAGGGGGGGAGAGAGGAGGGGAGAGGGGGGGAAAAAAAAAAAAAAAAAAAAAAAAAGACAAAAAAAAAACCACAAGACAAACCAAAACCAGGGGTACGACTGCAAACGGGGCGGACTGGGGGGGGGGGGGGGGGGGGGGGGGGGGGGGGGGGGGGGGGGGGGGGGTGGGGGGGGAAGGGGGGGGGGGGGGGGGGGGTTTTTTAAATAAATTAAAGGGGGTGGAGGGAAGGGGAAGGAAATTTTTAAAATTTTGGTTTTTGGGGGGTTTAGGTTTGGGAAATGTGGTTTCAGTAGTGGGGAAAGAGCGCACCCCGGGACGGGGTAAGTCACGGGGGGGAAAAAAAGGGGCGCTAAAAAACAACCAAAACTTCACCAGACACCTCCCGGGAACACGTTAGTCTCCAGACTGACGATGGGGGAACCCCCCCCCCCCCCCCCCATCCCACGGTTCGAACCCCAATGAAACTTATCACGGGGATCTGCTCAACCCTAGGATCATATCCAAACTTTTTTTTTTTTAATTTTCAATTCGAACAGAATTTTCTTTGGGTGTGTGGGTGTTGTGTGGTGTGGTGTGGTGTTGTTGTGTTGGGGGCCCGCGGCCCCGCGCGCGCGCTTTTTTTTTTTAATTGGATGATTTACAAATACTAAACTCAAAGAAAAGAAGCATAAAACGTTTTTTTCAAAACAAGTTTGTAGTAACGGTAAGGGCAAAGAAAACTGTCACAAGAAAAAAGAAAAGAAGAGAAAAGGGAGGAGAAGAAGAGAGAGAAAGAAGACAACAGACAGACAAAAACAGACAAAAACGATAGACAAGGGGACAATAAATACAGAAAAGGGGCAAGTATAAAAAGTGACCCAAATTGGGGAAATGGGGGCTTTAAAAATCAATTACATCTATTTTCCTGCCCTTCTTTGTTTTTTCTATTTTATCTATTTTCTACGTATGCTTTTTATGTTGGTGTTATATTATGCATTTTTTTTACTATCTAAATCCATCCATCCTCTTCCACCCCCCCCTCCATTTTTTCCTCCTTTCCATCCACCCCCCACCCCCCCCATCCGTCCATCCATCATCTACTTGCGACAGGAAAAATAAAAAAGACAGTTGAAATGAAAGAAAAAGAGGAGGAATAACATAACAAAACATGCAGTGAAGTATTAATTGTTAATGAATCAGAAAAAAAAAATGATAAAAAAAAAGCCACGCGCGCGCGGCGTACACCCCACACACACACACCCCACACACCCCCAACACACACACACACCACCACACACACCACAAAAGGGGGGGATGAAGGGGGACTTTGTTTTTAATAATCGTAAACCCAGTCGAAAGAGTAAGAGCAAATACAAATATGACACAAACTAAAGAAGAGTTGCCTTCCAATATGGCGAAAAACCTTGCCCATCCCAAAGCCATGAAGAGGATGGGGAACCCAAATTAATTTACTATATAAAACGGGAAGAGAGAAGAGAGAGAGAGAGAGAGAGAGAGAGGAAAAAGAGGACAAGACAGAGGACAGAACTAAGACAGACAGACAAGACAAAAAACAGACAGAAAAACGGGCAGCAGGCAAGAGAGGGAAGTTGAGGAAGAGAAGGAGAGAGAGAGAAAGAGAGGAGACAGACAGAAGCAGAGGCAGCAGAAAGAGAGAGGGGAGGGGGAAGAGAGAAAAGAGAGAGACAGAAAACAGAGACAGAGACCCAAAAGATACAGACAACGAAGACAAAAGACAGAGAGATTACAAAGAAAGAAAGTAACTGACACATCTATCTCCTCAAAAGCCGAAAATCATAAACTTTATATCCGAAAGCCCTTCAAAGGGACTGCAAAACGATAGATAAAACGGACTTTCGTAATACCTACAACTAATTTTTGGTATTGGAAATAAGTATATTGACAGGCCCCCCCCCCCCCCCCCCCCCCCCCCCCCCCTCCCCTCCGACCCACTACCAATCTTTTAAAATCTACCAGCTCCTTTGGCGTTAGGGGAAGCCCGGAACCCCCGGGCTCTGGTCGGGGGGTTCGATTCCCACACGGCCTTACTTTGTGGATTTTCCTCCCTAGAGTTGACTTTTACATTAGCGGGGAAGACGGGGGCCCACACGATCAGCTGCATCCACTTAACGGATGCGCTCTGACAGGTTGCCAAATTTCCTGACCAACACGAAAGGGTGCCCGTATTCCCCTTTTGGTTTACGCCGGGATACTATTGAAATTCACGTGGAGGCAAACCTGCATCAGTCTAACCAAATGCAATCGAAAATCTCATCATCATCATCATGCCACGTTTTAGCAAAAATAACGTCTGAAATGCTGTACCCCCTTCAGATCATTCCAGGGCACCCGGGGCGGGCAACTATGGGCGACTTAACGGGGGCTGCATCGAACGGGTGCGCGGCCCCCTCCAAGGAAAGAGCGCATTGACGCTGTCCGCGACTAAAAAAATTGTTGCGTCAGTAGGGGCTTAGTGCTGGTCCCTCGTATACATTAAACTGCACCATGAACACCACCAAAATACTGGGCGCATGCATGCTCCTCCGGGGGGTTGCCTCAAAAGGGACTTTACACTGACTTCTCCCCCAATCCCAAAGATGGCGGAAAATCAACAGAAAAAAAAAAAGTCTTTTTAAAATCTGTTTTCAAATAAAAGCCCCTCTCTGTCTCTGTTCTCTCTCCCATTCTCTCTTCTCTCCCCCTCCCCCTTCTCCCCTCTCTCACCCCAACACAACACACACACAAAAACCCAAAACACAAAACACACACACACACACACACCCCCAAACACACACCACAACACACACCCCCAAACCCTCCCTTCTCTTCTCCGACCGGGCTGAACTCCGGGGACACCCCTGTAAAGCGGGCATATTAATCCCATCCCCCAACAAAGGGATGGAGTTTTTTGGGGTATGACCGTTTCTTTCCCCCATTAAGGCACCATACTCCATCTTCGGGAAGGTCATCATGTGTAACGTGTCCCCATCCCAACGGCCAAACTGTCTTTCTTCCAAATTTGGGTGAGGGGATTTTTTTGTCAAATGTTATGCTCGTTCACACAGGGAAACCTGGGGTTTGTATCTCATTCAAAGGACTGTAGGGGAAAGGGAGTCAGCCCCAATTTTAACTCGGGGGAAAAAAATCCTCCTGACCGAAACGGCTCGGCAGATTCAAACCCCAAACCCCGGGATTACGATCCGGCGCTCAACCACTGAGCTTTCCCCCCCTCCCCCCCTCCCCCCCTCAAACACACACACCACACACACACACACACACACACACACACACACACACACACACACACCCCAAAAAACGAAAACTATTTTAAAACTGACGACTTGGGGAAAATCAGCTTTGATCAAGACGACAGCGGGTTTGGGGTTTGGGGGGGAAAGCAATCCTTCTCCATACAAACACTGGGGAAATTTTGGGTCTTTACACAGACGCCTGACACTGGAAAAAAAAGGTCTTCACAGTATACTTTCCGTCTACCTTTTTCCCACTTTAAACCCCGACATTAGGTGGCTTTAAAGAGCAGACTTTTGGACGTCAACGCCATTTTATTGAAAATAAAAGATAGGGCTCTGATTTCGCTTTCTTTTTTTTTTTCACACGCGCGCGCCTGTGTTAGTTGTTAGCTTTGGGGTTGTGTTGGTGGTGTGTGTTGTGTGGGGGGTTTTGTTGGTGGTTGTTTGGGGTGTGGGGGGGTGTGTGTGTGTGTGTGTGGTGTGGTGTTGGTTGGTGGGTGTTGGGTAGGGGGTGGGTGTTGGGGTGGTTGTGTGTGTCGTTGTTGTGTGGTGTTGTGTGTGTGTGTGGTGTGGGTGTGCGCCGCGCGCGTTTGTTTTTGTGTTGTGTGTGGTTGTTGTTGTGGTGGTGTGTTGTGTGTGGTGGTATGTTGTTAGAACCCCCCTTTGGGGAAAAAAACACCTTTCGCAACTCTTGGGGACACCCCAACAGGGGCATAGAAAAGGGTTTTCGAAGCACAACCCCCGCTGAAAACATCAAAGTTGGTTCAGCAAAAAAAAAAATCAGCATCTAAAACTTTCCTAAAAATCGAAATGAAATGGGGCAGGAACAGTAAAATAAAACGAAACAATTGGGTATTTTTTGCCCCCTAAGAAAACCTAACACAGATAACTTTTTTTTCAAGAGGGAAAATTTGCGATGTTCCCTTATGCACTAGTGAAATTTTTCTATCTGTAACATATTTTCTTAATTTCATGTTCCCATTTTTCCCCACTTCAAACCCCCCCCCCCCCCCCCCCACCTCTCCCTCCTTAAGTCCAAATTTTGCCAATCATTACTAGAAGAAGTTCATTTTGGCCTGCCTTGTTTTTACCCCCACTTTAGTTTGTTCGTCTATTTTTTGTCTGACTTATTAAATTAAAAAAGGGCTGTGCAGTCTTAAAAAAAATTTACTTGTTTAGGTTTCTTACGGAGCAAAAAAACCCCACTTTTTTTCTGTTTTTTCCCTAAAAAGTGAAGCCTACCTGAAAATCAGTCTTCCTCGATCGATCTTTTCAGGACATGTTTAAAACTGACGAAACGGCAGGGGGCACAAAAACTTCACCGATCCCTTCCTTGCCCCCCGTTTTTCCTCCCCCGTACTGATGGGCAAAGCAAGTGGCGAAAACTGGGAAACCATCAAAAATCCCGTGGGATTTCAGGGGCACCGCACTGGTGGTAGTTGGGGGTCTGCGAAGAAAAAACTTTAAGGGAGGGACCCATTCTTTCACGGGCTCAATGGGACCGTCAGACTTATTTCTCGAAAAAGGGCGATCCGACCGTTGGATGAGACGAATGACAAGGGAGGACTTTCTGTGTTTTCCATGACAAGGGAGTACTTTTGTTTTCTTCCAAAAACAAGGGAGGTACTTTTTGTGTTTTCGACAAGGCAGGTACTTTCTGTTTCGTCCGCAATCCTTTACCCTCAACACAGACAACCCGGTCGTGCTGCTCCAGTTCTGCCCCTTTCTTGGTCACCTCTGTGCCCCTTTCTGGATTTTTGGGCCGTTCAATTTGAACGAACCATTTTCCTTTTTTGAAAAAAAGTCTTTAAAACGAGAACCATCATTTCTCTCTTTTAGGAAACCCCCAATCTCGACCCGATTTCGCAGAATCACGAGAACTAAAAAAAAATGGGTTACTGATTGATGCTTGGAAACAATTTTTCTCAAAGGGAACTCAACGTGCACACTGCTCGCTGTTGCTCCACAGATATCATTACGCCCACAGAATTGAGGGACCGTCTTGAATGGTTAACGATTTTTGCCATTTCTTTTTTCAAATTTCACTTTTTACTTGTTTTTTTCAAAATTGTGAACTTGAATATCACCTGATAAATCAAAATGTTATTTACAACAACAAAGGGGAAAGAGGTCAACCGACACGAACTGGTTTTCCATTAAAGGGGTTTGTCACAAAGATGCCACTACAGCAAGTTTTATTTGTTTTTTTCCCTTTTCGCTAACCCATTTCCAGAAAATGTCGTGCGGGTCCCCTTTTTCACCGAAGACTTTTTTCGCCAGGGGCGCGAACCTCACGGGTTTCTATCGGAAAACCGGGCAAAACCCGATCTAAAAAGGAAAAAAGGAGGTACTGAGTCGCGAACTGGCACCCAGGGTTTGCATCTCAATAAGTTCAACTGAGAACGATCGCCATGAAAACCCCCATGCTGCTCAGCAACTTCGGGGGGTCGACCACTTGGGGAAACCGTGCAGTTTCCTTGGCTCTCCTTGGCTGGCAGTGCCTCAAATGGCGAACTGCTCAGAGTACAATAACCTCTTTGGGGGGTCTCGCCGGGTTCACCACCAGGGGGTACGCAAAACCCTTTTAGGCCCTTCACTTTCCCCAAGCAAAAGTGGGAAATGTCCTGTAAGGGGCAGAGGTTTTATTTTTATTTTCTTTTTTCCTTTTTTTTTTTTTTTGGTTGCTCGTCTTTTTTGAATGCAATATTTTCCCCCGCACATATTTGGGTTGACATCTTTAGCGAACTCGCCGAAAGGCATGTTCCCCACGGGTTTGAGATACGCCTCAAAGTTAAAGCACACGCCCGCCAGTTATGACAAAGCATATGCCATCAATAATTTTATGGCGACTGCCACATTATGACAACATAGCCATTCATGATTGAATGCATAAATGCCGGTCAGTTTTTATATAGCAACTGCCCTCAATTATTATAATTATGCAAGGCCCGTCAAAATTTTAGATGGTCCCGCAAGATTTTTCGTACGCCAGTCAGTTTTACTAGCTGGTGCCCGTCAAAAGTTATATAGCAGGGCCATCAATGATTTGACATGGGGCCATCAAGTTGTAAGCAGGTGCTAGTCAAAACATAGAAGGGGAATGGCGAGTCTCCCCCTTCCCTTTGTTTTCTTTTTTTGAAGAACGCCGGGAAATGAAGGTCTATCTTAGGGGACGTAATCCAGTCCCCACCCGGAAATCCATGCAGGAGGGACTGGGTTTTCGCCGTGGGCCCATCAATGGGGCTCTTTCCCTGGCATCCATCAGGTGGGAAATGCATCTTCGTTTTGCTCGTAATGGGGAAACATTCCCTGCACAATATGCCAAAGAGAGAGAAGAAAGGGGGAAAGAGAGGAAAAAAGAAGTGTGGTGGTTGGGGGGGGGGGGGGGGGGGTGGGTGGTGTTTGTGTGTTGTGGGTGTGTGGTGTTTGTGGTGTGTGTGTGTGTGACCACCCCGTCTGCGACCGTCGGGCGCCGTTTGTGTGTGTGGGTGTGTGTGTGGGGGTTTTTGTGGGGTTTTGGGGGTGGGGGGGCGGCGTGGGGTCGCCGCGCGCGCCGCCGGGTGTTGTTGGGTGTGTGTTGTGGTGTTTTTGTTGCGGCGTCGTTAAAATTCCCTTTCTTACAGACCACTTTTTGCAAAATTTAAGGGATCACCGTGGATGGACCGCACAATGGTAACGCGGCAGTCATTTGCCACCGACTACCTACCATATCTTCAACCTACCTACCACCCTACCTATAACATCTACTATCTATCTTTTATCATCATCATTATCTACATCCCCACTTTCTATCGTCTTCGTCTATCTTCTTCTATCTATCTATACCGGGCTGTCAGTCTGGTATTTTACTACCACTATCTTTTTATTGTATGTTTTTCAGGGGTTTGGGTTGTGTGGTTAAGCTGGCTAGGTGTTGGTTGCTCCCGCGCGCCCGCGCCGCGCGCGCCGGTGTGTGGGGGGGGTTGGTGTGTGCTGTATGGGTTGTGTGTGTGGGGTGTGTGTGGGGTGTGTGGTGGGTTTTTTGTGGTTGTTGGTGTGTTTGTGTTTGGTGTTTTTGTGGTTTTTTGAAAAAAAAAAAGGACAGACAAAGAACAGAGAGGTAGAATAAAAAAAAAAGGGGGGGGGGGGGGGGTATATTACAACACGGAGGGTTTTTTGTTCCATCTAATCATCTTTTTTTCTCTCTTTTCCCCCCTTCTCCTCTTTCACCTCCTACTCTTTTCCCCCCTCTTCTTCCCCCCCCCCCCCCCTCTTGTTCTTTTTTCTGTGCTTTTCCGGAGTTTTTTTTTTTTGCTTATTTATTTGTTTTTCTCTTTTTCATTTTTAATTTATTACAAGTAATGTGGCGGAGGCTGTTTGGGGTAGCCACACCCAGCAGGCCCGCTATATTAGTATTTAAAATATATGGGGTGGGGGGGTAGTCTTTTAGTACAGTATGCGTATAAATAACGGGAGCAGCGACAGCACAGCATATATTCGAGAATTGACGTAGTAGTTACTAAAGGAGTAAATATAGTAGTTAGTATAGCGCAGCGGGGCGCACACGTAGTTTATTTCGTTTGTAAAAGTATTAAGGGGGTATAATGATGCCATATCCAGCACAGCACAATAGAGTAATAAAAGCAGTCCGTACAGTAGCACCAAAAACCCAAAAAGAAATATGGGACAAAGAATAGAAGACCGCACGGGAAAAAACAGTGGGATAGTAATATAAGGGGGGTGGGGGTTTGATATATTTGGATAAAGGGTTAGTAACTACTTGAGTTTAGTTTTGTTGTAGTAAAAGATACTTTTTCAGATCATTTTTGGTTTTTAAGTCCATTTTTTTAACCTATTTTCCCTTCAAAAGCTTTTAACAACCCACAGTATATTTTTGAAACATATCACTACAACATGATATTCAAGCACTAAAAGACGCACACATATACAGCCATGGCACAAACACCCATGCACGGGACACACGCCACATCACACACACACACACACACCACACACACACACACACCACACACACAACCCAACCCCACACCCAAACACCACAATCCCAACACCCACACCACCCCCAACACAAACCACACACACACCAAACACACACAATAAAGCACACTCACACACAACACACCACAACACCACAAACAACTACCCACCAACCACACCCACGGGGACAGCATTCACACATGCATCATAACCCCATACTCACCAAGACTGCACGCAACCGCACAAGCAAAAACCAATTAATGGGGTGGCCCTTAAAAAAAAAAAAAAAAAAAAAAAAACAAACAAACAAAAAAATGAGATGTACTAATGTATGGAATAAGATGAAAATTTATCATTGTTGTCAAAAATTTTTTAAAAACTTTTTTTAAAGGGGTCTTAACCATACTGCACACAAAAACACATTATCGGGAAAAAAAACAAATTACACAGCCTTTTTTTTTTTTTTTTAAATCCATCACAAAGTAATTTACGAAGGTCCAACATATTAATTTCTACAAAGGGAAAAAAAATTGGGTGAATTTTAAAAAAACTCAGTCAATTTTTTTTTTTACCAACAATCAACGCATCGCAAAAACAAAAAAGATGAATATCTGTCATGGGTAAGGGCAAAAGGGGCTTTTTTTCCCTTTTGAACCATTTCTCTTTCTTTTAATTTTTGGGGTAAAACATCCTCAAATTCGGATAAATCCCGGTTGTCCTCTCCATTTTTTTAACATTTTCCATTTTCATTCAACGCCTCCTTTCGCGAAGAACAAAATACAAATTCTTCATTTTCATTGTCCTATTTGTTTTGTCTTTCCCGAAGAAACCAAGAGGGGCGAAACGCGTCGGTTTCTCTTGGACTCGTTTGTCCACTCTCTCTTCGGTTTGCAACTTTATTTAAAAAAAGTAAAAAAAACTTTTCAAAGAATTCACTGCATCACATTATTTTTCGCACGATTCCGACAAAAACACTGTTAACAACAAAGCTCCTTTTTTTTTTTAAAATAATTTAGCATTCAAGAGGGTAGGGGGTTCTCCACATTCCCCCGAAACCTTGGGGGCCATCTGAGCCCTGTTCGGGGGAAAAATACCGTGCACAATGCTTACCTTGCCAAACATTCACTTCAAGGGGATTTCTTTGTCCGGCCTCTTCCTCCTCAGCGATTTTTTCCTGAATCACAAAAAATTTCCCTACTAAAGGGATTATGACGTTTCTTCCTTTCCTTTGGAAATAAAAAAAAAAAATGGGGGGCCACACACGTACAATTTCCCGAGTTTTTCTTTATCCCACACCTTCGGGGCTGAAAACAGAATCAACAAAACGTTTATGAAAATTCCTTTGATAAACAAAATGTAAACAAAATCATTTTCGGTAATAAACACTAAAAATTCTACCCACCGGTGTCCTATCCTGGGCCCCTTTTTCATCGGATAAAATCCCAAAAGAGAAATCCCATCCCTGTCTTGACACGACCAAAGGAACCCAAGCACCATTCCTTTTCCCCCCCCAAGTTTATGTTTAAAAAGAAAGGCTAAATTCCCCCTTATTCATTCTGTTAAAAGGACCCTTTTTTCCCGTTGGGGGCCCCAACCCCTTTTTGGCCAGTTCATTTATAGACACGGGGGTGGGGGCAACCCTTATTTGGGCCCTTCTGTAAAGGGACGGGCGGGGTGGTGGCGACCCGTATTTGGGCCCTCAGTTTAAAGGGAAAGGACGGCGTGGTGGGGAACCCGTTTCCATTCATTTTAAAAGGCGGGACGGGGTGGTGGGGAACCCTGTACGGCCATTCTGTTAAAAAACGGACCTCACCCAGCTTGCTCCCCAACAAAAGGGAAATTATCTCATACTGCCCCTCCCGCAAACGTACGTCCTGCCATCCTGGGCAGAAAACTCCACTCAACACCACCAAGACATCGGGACGCCATGTCTCCTCTGGGGGGTTGCCTCATGACGACCGTCATGGCTCCCCGTTCAGGATTGATTGTTAAAAATTTGCATCTGCCCCGCTGCAAAAAACCATGATTTACTGCTGATCCCGCTTTTGGGTCACTTTTGCACCTGTGTATTCTAAAACATAAACTCCATTTTTCGTCTGAGTTTTCCTTGCGCGAAACCCTTTATCCGTACCGAACATTTTGCCAAACCCTGTTTTCCTAGTCGCAAATGGGCACCCCCGGGGAAATCTAATTAGATTCAACGCCCATCTGCCCTAAGGGATGAAATGAGTGGCCTTCATTTTCTAATCCCCGAGTGTTTTGTAGCTTGCCTGAAAAACCCTATGATCAAACGCGTCGTGTTTTGTCTTGAATTCTTTGTCTATTTTTTTTTTTTTTTTTTTTTTTTTTTGGTGCGCTATTAATACATTTAAAAATTTTTTTGCCGCAAATCCCGGGGTTTTTACATTCCGA
>JAMYXO010007207.1:0-12425 GCA_033310375.1 Conus canariensis
GGAAGAGAGAGAGAGAGAGAGAGAGAGAGAGAGAAGAGAGAGAGAGAGAAATACAGGCAGGTAAAAAGTCAGACAGGCCGTAAGGCAGATCGACAAACATACGGACAAAGACGGCGTTTTTTGAATGAATTTAGAGGTTTGTTACATGTCGTCTCACCAATTAGCTGTTCCCCCGATGAAGCCCACCTTATAGCGAAAAGAAAAGGTCTACAAGGAAGACATGAGGAAAGCCAAGAAGCGAGACAACAGTCACACGATCTCTCCCTCCCCCCCCCCCTACACACACACATCCATACACCCACACAGCTCTCCGGTCTCTCCCCCCCCTCCCCCCCCCATCTCTCACCGCACCCCCTCCCCCACCCCCTCTCTCCCTCTAACACCTAACGCACGGATAATACAACTTTCCACCTCCCCTCTCTCTCCCCTCCTTCAAAAAAAAAAAAAAAAAAAAAAAAAAAAAAAAAAAAAAAAAAAAAAAAAGTGTGTACATAGACAACTCACAGTTCTTTTGATATTTACACTCTCCCGCTTACTTGGGGAAGTTTTCCTTTTAAACCCCTTCGGACATTATATTCTTTCTCAAAAATGAGCTGCAGAGGGATACCCGAGTTCGTCTTTTTGCAAATACTGATACACATTTTACTTAGTAATATGATGAAATTGATACACTTATAATTTACCTTCGAAGCAATGGATTTATCAATACCAAATAATATATCTGTGTTGGATAGTTTAATATGTGCATTTGTTTCTAAATAAATTTTTTGCTCAATAAATCTCCAAAAGTTATAAACGATTGGACACTCGCAGAAGAAGTGTTCAATAAAATCAGTTGTGTCGGGACAGTAAGAGCATTTGTTTGATTCTTTTACTTTCATTTTACTAAGCATGATATTAGTAGGATATATATTGTGTAATATTTTCCAGTGGAGTACTCTAAGTCTTACCTCTTTTGTAACGTCTGTAGCTCGACACCATGTGGATTTGTCTAAGTCAATTCCGAATTTTCTTTTCCAGAAGGCACTCGCAGTAGGTGTTTGACTTTCGTTATGTGGTATAATTAGTTTCCTTATTTCTTTAGGTTTTGTATTTAACAGACTGGCAAAACATGGGAGCGTCCCAGATCCTCTTTCTCCTGACTGGATCCACTGGATCCATTGCGCAGGTATGGAGTTAATCAAAGCATTGTACTGAAACAATGCAAGGGCTCTGTTCTGCCCAACCATTTCCTGTATTTCTTCTAAAGTCAGTACTCTATTTTCTCTTTCATGAGTTATATCCTTAATTTGCACAATGCTATTATTTGCCCAGTTTTTGAAATATAATACCTGATTTTTATACCTAATTAGATTATTGTGGAAAAGGTATTGACTGTGGAAATTACTTTTGTCGATATCATCAAGTCTTATCAATATTTTGTGGTTTAGATAGACTGCTACTACTTCTTTCCAGAATTCATTACTGATTAAACTACAATCCTTCAAGTCTTTGGCTCTGCAATTTATACAAAAAGCATCATTTTTTGCAAGGTGTTGTAAATGCCATCTGGGTATTAATGACCAGTTTTCTTGTTCGGTGGCTTTAAAGAGTTTCCCCGCCCATTGTAAGTACAAGCAGTTTTGAAAATTACTCATATTAATCATATTAAGTCCTCCTTCCTCCAAACTTGCTTCCATTGTTTTCCTTTTAACTTTTTCGAATGCTTTTCTATTGTTAAATCTTTTCTTCCATAGGAATTTGTAAAGAGTTGAGTTGATTTTATTTAGCACACAATCCGGAAGTCCTATGGATTGCATAACATAAAGGAACTGACTAAGTAAAAATGTTTTTATTACAACAATCTTACCTTGAATACTAATATCCCGTTTATTCCATTCTCTGATCAGTTTATTCATTTGAAACATCCTATTACTCCAATTATCTTCAATGTTCCTAGCCATCCTGTCACGTTGGAAATAAATGCCTAATATCTTTATTTTCTCTACTGTGTTGAAAGGAAGCTCTGGTTCTCTTATTTGCCTTCCCATAGGTAAGGCTTTCGTTTTCTGTATGTTTAATTTTAAACCAGAGAAACTTTGAAATGTTCTAAAGATTTCTAAAGATTTATCCATGTCTCCTTTATCTCTGAGAAATAGGGTTGTATCATCCGCCATTTGTTTGATTTTTAAGGGAATATTATTATCTGGAACAGTGGTTGGAACGTCAATGCCAGATATGGAGCTACTTCTGACTTTAATTGCTAACAATTCCACTGCCAGAACAAAGGCTAGCGGAGAAAAGGGACATCCTTGTCTAATTCCACAAGAAAGTTTGAAAGGTTCAGATAGCCATCCTCCATGATTTATTGAACTGACGATGTCCTTTGTCAGTATGGCAACCCATTTTCTAAATTCAGTTCCGAAGCCAAAAACTTCAAAGGCATGCAACAGAAAGTCTTTGGACACCGAGTCAAAGGCTTTTGAAAAATCAACTGCCAGCAAGTAACCGTTTTATTTGTTTGGTTAAGATAATTGATTGCATCATCTATTGATCGGATAATTGTTGCAATGTTTCTGCCTTTGATATAGCCTACTTGATCGTTATTAATTAATTTGTGGATAACTTTTCCAAGTCTTTCTGCCAATACTTTGGCCAGAATCTTATAATCAGTGTTTGTCAGAGTTATTGGTCGCCAATTAGTTAATTTGTCTCGTTCAAGTTCTTTCCCTTTATGTAGCAATGTTATTATGCCTTGTTTTTGAGTATATGCTAATTCTCCTTTACCAAAGGATTCTACAAACGAGTTTGTTAAGACTACTTTTATTTTATTCCAAAAAAATTTGAAAAACTCAATAGTTATTCCATCGCTCCCTGGCGCTGATCCATTTTTCATCTTTTTTAAAGCGTTTGTTGTTTCCTCAGTAGTGACCATGCCTTCACAACTAGCAACATCATTTTCTTCTAAACGAGAAATGTTTTCATTTTCTAAGAACGCATCAACTGATTCACGAACATTGTTTACTTCTACAGGCCGAGTATACAAGTTTTTATAGAATGTTACCTGTTCTTCTAGAATCTGTTGTTGATCTGTAATTACTTCCCCGTATCTTTACACAACCTTGTGATGATTTTCTTCTTTCCCCTTGCTTTTTCTAAATTGCAAAAATATTTAGTGTTGCGTTCACCCTCTTCAATCCACTTAATTCGTGACCTTACCTGTGCACCTTTTGCTTTTTGTGCTTGTAGTAACTCTAACTTTTGTTTTAATATCAGATATTGTTCTTGGTTATCTTTACTAGTCAGATTATGAATCATTCGTTTTTCAGCTTCCAAAATATCAAATTCTAATTTCTTTTCAAGATTTTTTCTTTTATTGGCTAGTATTTTACCATATTCACTACAAAAATCTCTAATTTTAATTTTACATAATTCCCATGTATACATATATGACGCGTTATCTGAAATTCTTTTAAGTTCCCTGTCTAATAAGTCATTCATTTTCTGCACAAATACTGGGTCCTTTAAGTAGCTATTATTAAATTTCCAATAGCTAGGCCCACGAATAAAATCATTGCTGCTAAGTTCTAATATTATCGCTTTATGATCCGAATGAGGAAAACTGGTGTGTTCACACGAAACACTGAACTGAAGCATCCCATCGGATAGAAAGCAGTAGTCTAAGCGCCGGGCGACAAAAGGGTTTACTCGAGACCATGTAAAGTCTTTTTCGCTTTTGTGAGACGCTCTCCACATGTCTGTGAGTTGTAGAGTAGCAATAGTATGATTAAATAGTCTAACTTCTGAATCAGCATGGGTATGACCTGATATAATGTCCAGCTCATTGTCAAGAACACAGTTAAAATCACCAACTAGAAGAAGATTGCTTTCACTGAATTCATTTAAGGTTTCTTGTAAATTTTTCATGAACAACATCTTTTCTTTCGAGTTATTAGGGGCATAGATATTTCCTATTTTGAAACTATATTCACTATAGTTAATTGATACTACTAGAATCCTGTTACACACAGTTTCTAATTTGGCTTCTCCATCGAAATGTTTAGCTATCAAAATAACTTCTCCTTGACTTCTATTTGTTCCTTCGTTGTAAAAGATTTGTCCCCCCCATTGTTTTTCCCATATCATTAAATCAGTAGTTGTTATGTGTGCCTCTTGGAGACATACTATATCAAATTTCTGACCTTTTAGATAGTGAAATACTGAATTTCTTTTAAATTTATTTTTCAAACCTCTGACATTAATTGAGCATATGCGTATTTTATCCATGAGAAATGAAGTATTTGTTATGAGTACAAATATTTTTTACAGTGACCAAACATACACCGACATACAGCATTCCAAGCCATAGTCCGAAAAACGTCAGCAAAGTCGAAAAGCCGGGTCAGTCCACCGATTACATTGTTTCACCCCCCTGTGTTACCTTTTTTGTCGGTTTTGACACCTGAAGGGGGAGAGTTACGGTGAGCCTGTCCCGAGTTTCTCTTCCTGACCTTGTCCTTCCCTGTCACTTCCCTGGGACTGGTGCCCTCCCAGGAGCGGGGCCGCTTCGGAGTCTCGGACCTGTGTCGACGTGCGGACTGAACCTGGAGGGAAGAGGTGAGAGTCGTCTGGCGTTCCCCTGGTCGACCCCTGGACTGCCCGCTCTCCTCCTCTCTCTTTTTCTCAGTCTCATCGGTTCGGGAACTGTCACCTTCCTGCTCAGCACTTCCACACTGCACATCCACGCTCTCACTCATACTTGTGTTATTAGGAGTGGGTGTTGTTTCCAACTGGCACAATGGATCACCTTGCTTATGGCCAGTCTGCTTGCAAGCCCTACAGACGATTTCTTTAACACAAACGGAAGCATGGTGGCCTGTGCCCAAGCATTTAGAGCAAACGATTTGTTTATTTTCTGCCCTTTTCTGCTCACGGTGGTAAACCTTAGCTGTAAATACACTAACCTTCAGAGTTTTTTCCAGGGGTACGGATGGAAGTGTAATAAACAAAAAACGTCTTCCTGTAAGAAAACGGGTAAGTTTACCATCAACGTCTCTGGCTCTTTCCGCCTTTATCGCCGAGCGTAACTCACACCCGACTTTGGTGAGAGAGTGTTCAATTTCTGAATCAGCGACGGAAATTGGTAAATTGTCTATCCAGACTTTCGTATATGGCTTTTCTTCCCCAGTATCGTCTTTCAAAGAGAAAGGATTCGTGCTTACCAACTGAATCACTGTTCCTCTCAAACGAATACCTTGTACAAGGAGTTTTGTCCTGGCGTCCTGCGTTGCGGGATAAATCCTCCATAAGCTGCCGATCTGTTGCGCTCCCACCACGGACCCTTGGCCAGCAACCCGTTCACCTGCCAGGCAGATTTCCAGTACGGAGGGCCGACTGTTGGCAGAGTCCGGAATACTCCTCGCCTTAACGAAGACAGGGGTAACGCCCATCGCGGACATCTTTGCGCTTAAGAATAGCGGCAAGCCGTGACGAAAAAAAAAAAAAAAAAAAAAAAAGGCTCGATGATGGATGACGCAAGTGGAAATAGAAAACGGTAGAAAGACGCGTGTAAATACTTGAAGCGTGCACCGCTGTTCGAAATTCAAACGCAGAGAAAACAAAAACAGTAGAAAAACGGCTAAGTCAACAAAAGGCGTACTCAGCCTGTGTTCAACGCGTGCAGAGAGCGCCAAATCCGTGACCGCTCGCCACGGCTGTCTCACGCTGATTCTCAATTATACATGTTGATGACAACACGTGCAATGGCATTTGCTTTCTCTTTCGACACTCAATGGCGATTTATGATGTTTCGTCTTTTTTCCCCCCAAGCCTGTCAGGTACTGCGTCTTTCAACGAATGCCAGCCAGGCCAAAACGACCCTCGAAGTGCACCTGCCAGGTTGTAAAATGGATGGGAAGATCATTAAACTTCCACAATTATTGCCAAGTCATTGGTTTGGTCGTTTGTTGTCAGGGAGAGTTTTGGGATGTTCTCCTCGTATCTTCATCTGCCTCTGTCTGTCTCTGTGTGACGGTTTTTTTCGGTTTTTGTGTCCGTGTGCTGTCTCTTGCGGTGTCTGCTTGTCTGTCTGTCTGTCTGTCTCTCTCTCTCCGTCTCTCTCTCTCTCTCTCTCTCTCTCTCTCTCTCTCTCTCTCTCTGTGGCAAACTGTTACCCCCCTTTCTTCCCAAGCCTCTTTTTCCATTTACTGTCTGTATCTTAAACCATCCTCCGGATCTATTATTTCCTTAACCATTAAATGGAAAACTCCAGATCTGCTATACATTTCCCAAGGCTTACTGAAATGAACACACTGGCAGCAGATGGTCAGCACAGTTGATGCCCTCTGATCAGTAACGGGTGGAATACTGTACGTGAAAGTGATAACATGGATACCTGCACGCAGCTCAGGAGCATTTGTGTTTGCAATCACAATCTGACTAAACATCACGAAAAGTGAATGTCGAATCATTCCCACCCCCACTCCCATCCATCCCCCACCCACCTCCTTTTTTTTTGATCCACGATTCAAGAGGGAAGCCTCCCCTCTTGATGTATGGGTTTGTCCAAGCTTGTGAGACACCACAGCTTTCACTGAAGAGTCAAATGACAGCTGAGATGAGCCGGAAAATGTCCCCAATGACTTCAGCAAGCTGCAGAGGGTACTCATCTTACATTCAGGCCCTCACTCATCAAAGCTGACATGGCAGACAGGGACCCTGATCCCAGAGCATAGGATGGTGATGGATTGGGTGGGGGAGGAGTCTCCACTGAGACCATCAGAACAAAAATATGTTAAAAGGGGCCGCAACTATGGCAATTAGTATATTAGGCGCTAGTGGGTTTCAAACGACATAAACTATGAATTTTGTTTTGTGATTTGTTTGTCCCTGTCGTGTGGCAGACTTACTTATAATTCTTTTTAAAACGTGTTTCAGTTTCCGCCTGCAGTCACCTCACTTTGAAACTAAGAATTTGGAGCTTAACCACTGAGCCAATCTGACAAAGCGATGTAAGAAATAGATGAGGAGGATTAGCGGACGATCAGTAAAGTGTCTTTTAATGAGTTTCTGTACCCTCTGCCGCGGTCACTTGAGTGGTGGGAATGGTCATTTGTTCAGTTCATGAAGCGTGAAGGGGATTGTAGGCGGGATGTGGTCATGGGAGAAAGGCAAGACAACAGAGTACAAGTATGTTAATGGTGAAAGGTTAGTTGGGGGAGGGGCGGGGTTGTGGGCATATCAGGCCCATAATAGCTTTGCTGTGGAGGATCAGTGTTTTCGCTGTTTTTTAAGGATCTTGATGTTTGGTAGATATTTCTCTCTCTCTCTCTCTCTCTCTCTCTCTCTCTCTCTCTCTCTCTCTCTCTCTCTCTCTCTCTCTCTCTCTCTCTCTCTCTGTTCTTGCAACCCCAGCCAATACTTCTCTTCAAGTACAATTTCTTTCCTCCGACAAACTGAGCATTCAGCTAGGTAACACCAATCACATGTTTCAAGTGGACAAATTCATCGCCGGCAAATAATCAGTTCAGTCGGCTTCTCTTTGATCATGGTTTGTAATATAACTTACGTATGTGTGATGACTTGCACGAATGTGCATCTGCTAATGCTGTTGACTTTCTGACTCAATATCACGAGCAGTAAACGATGAATGATAGTCTTCTCCTTTAAAAAACAAATCTTACCAGGTCAGATTGTGCCAACTTACACTGGGTCGAAAGAAAGTTGAGCTGGGAGCTCTTCCAGACACGTCTCCTGGCTGCAAAAAGTAGGTCAGGTTAGGGAGTGGAAGAAAAACGGGGCGGGAGAGAGAGAGAGAGAGAGAGAGGAGAGAGAGAGAGAGAGAGAGAGAGCTATCAAAAGTGATGTAGCAGGTGGGATTAGGCATACCAGCAGACTGGGATTAGGGAATGTATCTAACGCCACACTGAACCGCCAGAACTACAAAACGTCATATACCATGTTAGCTAGATTAGAGGTCACCACACATTACAAACTACGCGCTGTACCACATCAGCCGGTCTGGTAAGGCCATGGTAAAACAGAAGAGGAGGATTAGTTTACTTTCAATGAACTGTGTGTAACCTGAGTCGTTGTTCCTTCTGACACATCCCACCGATGGTGAGTCTGGTGGTTTGTTCTGATTTCATGGAGTTTTCCAGAGAGGATTCCAGAGTGGATGGGAGGGCGGGAGAAAGGCAGGATGACAGAGTAACGGGGTAGCAACGACTAAGTGAGGACGGGAGGGGTAGGGAGGTTAGATACACATCAGATTTGGCATGGTGTGTTAGGGATGATCAGTATGTTCGGTTACTGATGAAACAAAGTTCGGTGTTTTAATACATTTTCATGATTTCTGTGTCCAGCGACTCTTTCTGTCCCTTTCTCTGCCTCTGTCTGTCTACCCGTCTATCTGTCTCTCTATGTCGATGTCTATGTCTCTGTCTCTGTCTCTGTCTCTCTCTCTCTCTCTCTCTCTCTCTCTCTCTCTCTCTCTCTCTCTCTCTCCACTTTTCTTTTACTCCTTCTCATCCTCCTTAACCCTGTATAGTCTCTTGCCCTTTCTTTATTCACCGGAACCGTCTCTTCAAGTGCAGTCACATTTCTCCAGCAACTTTACCATCAACAAAGTAAGACCTACTTATCTCAAGTTTTATGTGAACGAGCTCATCCCCCACAAATCATTAGTTTATTCGGAATCTCTTCAATCATTATTTGTGGTACAACTTACGTGTGTGTGATGACTTGCTCATTATGTGCCTCTGTTAATGCAGTTGGCTATCTGACTGAGCAAGACGAGTAGTCTGTTTTTATTTTAATCCAACCATGTCAGATTGTGCCACGTTTCACTGGGTTGAAAGAACGTTGAGCTGAGAACATTCCCAAAGCCTTCTCCTTGTTGCAAAATGGAAGAGAGAGAGAGAGGAGAGAGAGAGAGAGAGAGAGAGAGAGGAGAGAGAGAGAGAGAGAGAGATCAAAATTAATAGGTGGTAAGCATACCGCAGATTGAGCTTAGGGAGCATATCTAACACCACGTTTGAACTACCAAGAATGACAAAATTACGATAAGGAGCGATGATGGCGTTTTCCCCTTTTATTTCATGAAAACTAGGATCGAATTCACAACAGTTAATTGCAAACTAGGCGTTGCACCACATGAAGCAACCTAGAAGCCTATTGTCAAATAGATGAAGAGAACTGGTTTGAGTCTTAATTTCTTCTGCCACGTCCCTAGATGCAGGGTCTGGTTGTGTGTTGTCATTTCATGGTGTGTAGAGAAGATTCCAGACCTGATATTATGGCGGAAACAAGCAGGACGACAGATGAAGCTGAGAGTAAAGACTCGGTAAAGAGTGGGGGAGAGTGGAGGGAGGGTTTGAGGACATGCATCCAGAATGGTTTAATGTGGATGATCAGTATTTTTAGTTTTTGATGAAGAGTTTCCTGACTGATATTTTTTTCCCTTCTTTCTGTCTGTCTGTCTATTTCTTGGTCTTTCTGTCTGTCTGTTTCTGTCCCTTTCCCTCTCTCTCTCTCTCTCTCTCTCTCTCTCTCTCTCTCTCTCTCTCTCTCTCTCTCTCTCTCTCTCTCTCTCTCTCTCTTTCATCCACCTTATTTCAAAGGAAATCTTAAACGAGGCAGGGAAAAGTAAACATGAATTAATTAACGTAGGGTAACTCTTCCTCCCACGATGAAATAAGTAGAAGCCTATAAAACTCCAAACGAATGTTCTTTACGACACCGAATCGACTACCAGGAATGACAACACAGAGCCTACACAACAAACTCTGTTGTCATTTCTGCTAGGCGATTCGATGTCATAAGCAGCATTAGTTTGGAGTTTGGTGGGGTCTATTTATTTCAGCTTGTTTTAGTTCATTCATTTTACATATCACGCCATCTCTCATCATTTTAAGCATCAAATTCTACACACTAATAAAGTAAATCGCAGCCCCACTTTTGTTAATCAAACGAACGATCGCTCATAGATCGCCAGTGCAGTCGGTGTCTATTTGATCACTCAGGCGTATAACGTACATTGGCATCTTGAAGCCAACACGTACTTTGGTGCATGCAGTTGCCTTCTGACTCAGCACCATTTTGTTTTGCTTTGTTCTGTTTTGTTTTGTTTTGTTTTGTTTTGTTTTGTTTTGCTTCTGCTTTTGGTGTTCCCTAACCTTCTGTAGCCTTTCTGCGCCTTTCACAAAACCCAGTGGAAGTGGAGCTAAAAACAATAATGATGTCCCAGATGAATACACCAGGTTGTAAAATGGATGAGGAGGATCAGTAGTCATTCACTGTATGTTAGCTGCTCGTTATCCTCCTCGGGATGTTGGGGCTAGTTGAGTGGTGCCGGAAAGCATGTTGGGGATTTGTACGTGTCCCTGTCTGTCTGTCTGTCTGTCTGTCTGTGTCCCTGTACGTCTGTCTGTCTGTCTCTCTCTCTCTCTCTCTCTCTCTCTCTCTCTCTCTCTCTCTCTCTCTTTGTTGTTCTGCCTCCGTCTCTGCCTCTGACCCCCTCTGTCTCTGTCTGTCTGTCTGTCTCCCTCCCTCCCTCCCTCCTCCCCCCCTCTCTCTCTCTCTCTCTCTCTCTCTCTCTCTCTCTGTTTTTCTGCCTCCCTTTCTGCCTCTGACCACCCATCCTCCCTCTCTCTCTCATGTTGGGTTGTGCTCACATTCCTGAATATGCGTATCTCTCAGTCTCTCTGTCTCTGTCTCCCTATCTCTCTGTCTCTGTCTCTCTTTGTCTCCCTCTCTTTCTGTATGTCTGCCTCTCTCTCTCTCTCTCTCTCTCTCTCTCTCTCTCTCTCTCTCTCTCTCTCTCTCTCTCTCTCTCTCTGTCCGTCTGTCTCTTTGTTCGTGTATGTATGTTTGTACGTGCATGCGTGTCTTCCCCTTCGTTCTTGTACTCTCTGTTCCTTGTTTATATGAGTGTGCACCGCAACCCTTTGCAAAGTCTGCATCTCATCTTTTAATCAGATAAAAGCACCGCCTACAGATCGACAGTGCTCTCTCTCTCTCTCTCTCTCTCTCTCTCTCTCTCTCTCTCTCTCTCTTCTCTCTCTCTCTCTCTCTCTCTCTCTCTCTCTCTCTCTCTCTCTCTTTGATCACTCAGGCGTTTTATAATTCACGTGCGCTTAATAAACGCCACCACGTGCATTGGCATATGCATTCACCTTCTGACTGCACATCAGGAGCAGTAAATGATGATTAATCTTTGTTTATTTATTCATCCATTTGCCAAGCCCTGTAAGATAATGCGTCTTTCACTGAATCAAATGACAGCCAGGCTGTGAAATTTGCCAAATGAATTTACCAGGTCGTAAAATGGATGGAGAGGATTAGTCATTGATTCAGTGGCTGTTGCCAAGTCTTTGTCCAATCTAGGATGCTGAGGATGCTTGTTTGTCGTCGGGGACGTGAAGGTGACGTCTCTGTCTGTCTGTCTGTATGTCTGTCTGTCTGTCTGTCTGTCTGTCTGTCTCTCTCTCTCTCTCTCTCTCTCTCTCTCTGTCTCTCTCTCTCTCTCTCTCTGTCTCTCTCTTTCATTTAGTTAACCTTTTATGAGAGAGAGAGAGAGAGAGAGAGGCGCGGGAGCACGTCATCTTCACCTTAACAAAATGGGCGGAAAGGGAGGAATAGATAATTGACGAACAGGGAGGTTTTAGGGCCAAGTACAGCACAATAGAGCACATATTTACTTTATACGCATAAGTCCAGAATTACCTTCAACGTAATAGAAAATTATAAATGGCTTTTGTTTATTTTTTTTTTAAATACCTTCGATTCTGTGAATAGGAATATTTTGTGGAATGATTTAAGGAAAACGGGTGTAAATGGTAAGCTTTATCTGGCCCTTAGAAGTATTTATGATTCTATACTTTTGTGTGCACGTGACATATGTATCTATACCGATTTTTTCCAATGCCCAAAAGGGGTCAAGGAGAGCTGCTTCCTAAGTCTCCCATAGTTGCCTTTTTTCATAAACGAACTTGCCATCGAAGTGTTGAAAAGGGGGAAGACCTGGTATTCAAATGATTCCCAGAGCAATCGAACTGTTTTTGATGTTGGTTGCTGAGGATGTCATTCTTTTGTCAGACACCCCCATTGGGTTTCAACATCAGTTAAATGCATTAATGCAGGATGCAGATGAGCTGCAGTCTACAGTAAATCTAGAAAAGACCAGTGTCATGGTTGTTCGCAATGGAGGTCACCTTTCAGCACATGGCAAATTGTTGTATGGAGAGAGGGTAATTATTGTAACTAATTCTTACAAATATCCAGGAATGTTATTCACCACTAGACTGAGTTTGACGTCTGCATGGGCTGAACAAAGCAGAAAAGGGAAAACAGGCATGACAGAATGTCTCTTTTTTCGTGCAGGTTACGTTATGTCGAATCAACTCGCTTTTGGAAACTTTTTGATACTCAGGTAGAACCGGTTTTAA
>JAMYXO010007208.1:10000-12424 GCA_033310375.1 Conus canariensis
CCAGCTATATATAAACCCTCATTAAACTTTGTCAAAGCGGCGTTAATATCATAATCAACGAGTTCAATTGCTTCATTGATGTGGTTTTTAACCTCATCAGAATCTAAACAAATAAAAGTCTTGACTAAAATCTTCATTCCAAACATACTTAGAATAAGATTTACCTTTAGGCTGAACTCTTTCTGGAATCTCAGCAATAGCGGTAGTCAACAACTCCAAAACTACTGGCATATGTTTAGACTCAATTCTGCTCTGAACTTTCAGCGACGAACACAAGGACAAAAGGCTGCTCGACATCAAGAAATAATCAATAACACTACAACCAGATGAAGCCACATATGTAAAATTCCCATGTGCATCACCCACTACAGTTCCATTTAGTATTGAAAAACTAAACTGTTCACAGACATTAATGAGATACCTTCCAAAACTGTTCACGACATGATCCATAGAATGTCGACTAGGATAGCTTGAATTAACATGGGTCACAGAAGAGTTATCAAAAAAGTCATCAGGGATAATGTCATCATGAGGGTATTCGGTACCAGTCCTAGCATTAAAATCACCAAACAAAATAAATTGAACATCGCCAAGCAGTTCAAGAACATCCAAAATACACTGTTCAATTAGTGCAACACCATTAGTTATCTCCGTATCTTTGTAGTATGCCGAGTCAGTCGGAGGGAGATATGCACCCAATAAAACAATGTCAGAGTGTGAATTAAATAAACGTTTAGATAACTTCAAAATAACTACATTATCATATTCCATTTCTATACATTCAATATAAGCAGTTAGTTCCTTTCTGACTAATAGCACAACGCCGCCCGAGAGGCGGGCAGTGACAGAGTCAGTCAGTCTGACAGCCGGTGTAACATAGGCTTTATGCTGGGGAAAACACTGTGAAGAAAACGTCTGAGAAAAAGTTTCCACCAGCAAAGCAAAGTCAAAATTTCCAATAAAAGATCGCATATCAGGTTCATAAATACGTGCCAGTCCCTCAATGTTATAAGTCAAAAAAGTTAACCGTTCATTTTGAAAACTTCCTTGCTTGTGGTCGAAAACGTCATCATCCACATCATTTGCATTATCATGGTCATAATCAATAATGTCACTAACATCAGAAGAAAAATCACTATTATGATTCCTATTCCTGTCGTCACCAATAACATGACTGACATGATTGACTATATTGCTTTCAACAATAACATCACCACAATCATGACTAATGACGCTACCACCATCATAACTAACAACATGACTGAAATCACAACCATCATGACTAATTACATCACTGACATCAACACCATCATGACCAACAACATGACTGACATCACACATACCATGACTAACAACAACACTGGCATCCCCCTCATCATGACTAATGACGTCACCAACATCCCCACCCTCATGACCAATGATATCACTGATATCCCTAATATCATGACCAATAACATCACTGACATCCTCAATATCATCACGTACTTTATTCGGGGACACATGAAAATCAGAGAAACACACGCTTTGAATTTTGTTGTCAGTGTGTAGCGCGGGCACGGATGTGTCGACCACCTCATCCCGAACTGCACGTGGTATTTCAATCTCGTGTTCAGGAGTAGGCGGTGTCCGACTTTTACTTGTTCCCACTGCGCTATGGTCAGTGTGAAGGATATTTTTATTGCTTTCATTTACACCCGTATATTTACCTTTCCCCGGGGGGGCCTTTTCTAGGATCTTTTTGGTTACCTCCGATCGAAGAGAATTTTTGTCCTCAATGATCAAAATGTGAGACCTTTGGACCTCTTTTGTTGTTTCCTTTTGGTTCTTTTAGATGAGGCACCACTTTTTTCGAAATTTCCCTAACCCGCTGGAAAAGTCCCCGCTTAGAAAATTTTTGGGTTCCCTTTTAATTTGCTTCTGGCGTTTGCATTTTTTTTTTATGTTTTTTAAAAGGGGCAACAACCGATAATCGGAGATCTCCCTTTTTGTTCAGTCGTTTGTTTCCCAAAAGGTATGTCTTCGGTCAGTCCGTTTGTCTGTCATAAGTCCTGAATTAAACCCCCACCTTGTCGAGTTTATTCCTCTTCGATGAACACCGTGGAAAATGACATTTTCCTTTTTGAACGAATTCGAGATATCCCGCCTTTTGCTCTAATTTCATCACACTTTTAGTCGTCTTTTCGTTTTGTCTCGAGCCCTTTTATTATCACCTTGAATCTTTAAACTCCTGCTTTAACAGAGAAAAAATCCCACTAATCACTTAGCGCTCTTTCATCTCTCTCTTTTCGGCCTTCATTTCCATCAAAACTTACAGTTAGCATCTTAAGACTGCATGACATCTGCGATAGAAGGTTCCCAGGCGGTCGGGACGGCGAGGCACTGGTGCAGGCGAGGATCTCTGGCACTCTTCAGTCGCGTCTTTAA
>JAMYXO010007209.1:0-12421 GCA_033310375.1 Conus canariensis
CAAACACAGGTTTAAATTTAGAAATGGGGGAAAAAACCCCTTCCCTTTTTCAGAAAAAAAATTGGATCCCTATTGGGAGATTTCAATGCACAACTCCCCTTTTGGGAACCAGATTTCTCTGTCACAACTGTTAAAACGCTTTGTTGAAAATTTTTTGTGGATTCCAAATTAGTTCTATTGAATGATGGAAGTATTAAAAAAGAGTTCCTGATGTTTTTAAAACTAGGCCCCAAACCCCTAGTGGCGATATCATAATTTAAACACATAATAAGTAAAGCTAGACAAAGATTAAATTTTCCCCAAAAAAATTAATGTCAGTCAAGGGGAAAAAAGATACTCAAAAAACTTTTTTCAACCCTTTTTTTCCAGTTTAGGTTCGATCGAAAAATTTAAATTAATTTGGGCCCAAGGGGTTTTTTTCTAAAACTCCCCAGACGCTGCTAAAAAAAATTACCAAAGCAAAGATAGGGAAGGCGTTAAGTTGGGGACTTGGTTTTTGGCAGAACACACAAATACGCCAAAACATACAAAACAGCTAATCTGTTAACTTTGGGACCAACGAAGTTTTTGGGCCAAACCCCAAAGTAAAGTGACGAAGCTTTCTTTTTCCCAATTCATGACAAATGGGATTTTTCTTGACTCAAAACAGGATTTCCCGAAAAGAGCGCAAAACATTTCATATCTTCAACCTATTAGAAACTATACAGATGATCTTTTTAAGAGTTGTGATATTGATATTACATCAATTCAAGTATCCCATAATACCCATTATTCCTCAATGGGAGCATATATCTGCTAGATTCGATACAGATTATACAACTCTAAAAAAAAGAGGATAACATCAATCTTATATCCGTTGAAGCAAAAGAACATCTAGAAAATAAGTATCCGAATCATTTAAAGATTTTTTACAGATGGTTCAGTTTTGGAATCATACACAGGGGCTGGATTTGCTATTCCTGCTTTCAAGATAAGAAAGTCATTTTGTTTAGGAAAAGGTTTTTCTGTATTTACTGCAGAACTATATGCAATTCTTATGGCCTTAATCCTTCATAGCTGATATGATACTGCGATTTATAGCATTTTACTTTGTGTTGACTCAAAATCTGTTCTTTACAGTCTGTAAAACTGGAATGCAAAAGTTCGAAAAGATTTGATATTTGACGTAAAATACTTAATACATTCAATATATGTAAAGGTATTAATGTAGAATTTTGTTGGATTCCATCTCACTGTGGTATCTGGGGAATGAATGGCTGATAGATCAGCGAAAGAAGAGCTATTAGAAAATATCCTGATAGTACACTAAAGTTAGAAAACATGAAATAAATTCGATGTTAGAAAGTCGTATAATGACAGAAAAGCTTCCTTCAAAGTCAAAAATATTACCGTTTTTCGAGATCCTTGTCTAGTCTCATTACAAAATTCGTTTAAAATTCAGGGAAAACTAAATTTTCAAAAAAATGTAGAATGTTTTTTGGGGCACCCAAATACAGTTGAACTATTCTTTTGATTGCCCTTGCTATCCCTGTTAACAACATATCGGGGAAAATTTTAGAAAAAATGGGACTTAAATATAAAATCTACCGAAGAAATGATACAAATTGCATCAGTTTTTTTTCCCAGCACTAACTTTCAAATTTATTGAAACTAAATCATTTATATTATTCATTAATTTTTTATATGTACCTTTTCCCCATGAGAACATATTCACACAACACCACCACAAAAACCCCCAACACACACACACACACCACACACCAACAGCCACTCACACACAACCACATTCAGCATACCACATACACAAACACCGCACACACCCAACACCAACCACACACACCCACACACCACACACACACACACTCACTCACAACACACACACACACCCCGCGCGAAAAACACGGCAAAAATTTTTCTTACGCAGCCCTTTTAATTTTTTTTTTTTTTTTTTTGGTTTTTTTTCAGTCAATATCACCATTGTTGGAAACAGACTTTTTAAATAAATCAATCAATCAACAATCTCTAAATGCCGTTACCCCATGACCCGAATGCAAAGTTTTTTTGCATGCTTCTTTGCAAAACACTTCATTAAATTCCTTTTTTAAAAATCAACTTGTTCTTTTCTGGAGAAAATTAACGTAACAAGAAGGAAACAAATTCCCATTCTTTAACCCCTTTTTTCCGAAGAGCTACCATGGAATCCCAGAGTTCCTGACTCCGATTCTGAACCCTTCATTTCAGTTTGCAGTATGGCATTTCCATGCAGATTGCCACGTTCTAGACTCCTTTCATGTTGGGGAGGGTTGTTTCAAAGCCCCTTCGTGTATATACATTAGGGTTTTAACAATAGCCTTTTAAAATGGGGGGTTTTTTTTTCAGAAACCGTCTAGATTAAATGTTTGGTTTTTCATGGAGTTTTTTGTGTCAAAAAGCCTTCAATTGAAAACGCCCCCCCCCCCCCCCCCCCCCCCCCCCCCCCCGTCTAGACCTTAACCCCCTGGCAGCCCCCTTCACGCCGATTTTTTTGGGGGCCCAAAAACCCCCGGTTATGTTTCTCAACCAGCCAGTATTGTCCAAACTAAAACTGAGTTCCATAGTAGTTTAAACACTGCTTATTTACGTCTTCAGTAAGGGAGTAAAAGCATGCCACTTTAAAATTGATATCTTAGCTAATGATAAAGTCAAAAAAAATTTGCAGCCACGGTTTTTTCCTTTCCCTGATTTCATTTCTTAATCATCATGAAATCAATTTCAGGGCCAAAATAAGGGCTTTTTTCAAGAAATAGGACTTTTGCTTTCCGGATTTCTTTCTTAACATCAAAGTCAATTTGTCGGCCAAATAAATCGGGTTTTTCAAGAATTTAAACTTTTTTGAGAGTAACCATTTTTTTTTCTTCCTCTCTGTGGGGGTGGCGGAGGAGGGGGGCTGGGAGCGGGGGGGGGGGGGGGTGTTAATTCTCTGTGTTTGTCTCTATTCTGGTCTTCTGTCTGGTTCCTTTTTCCTGTCTGCCCTGTCCTCTCTCTCCTCTCCTCTCTCCCTTCCCATTCTCCTTCTCTCCCTCTTCTAAACTTCTCCCAGTCACATAGAGGGGCAATAAACTATTTTCAGAATCTAAAATACAATACTGCCGTCTGTGCAACGGGGCTTAAGAAAGGAACCACCCTTCTTGATTGCCCCCTTTCCGGGTTGATGTTTGAGTGAAATCAATATAACCGAAATTTGAAATGTTTTTCCTGAAACTTAACCAAATCGTTGATGTCGACAAAATATAGTAAACCTTCTCAAAATAATCTATGAAAGAAACTAAACCCCCGCCTTTTGGGTTTAGTCTTCAGTTCGCGGGGCCCCGCCGCTGTGAGGGTTTTTTGTTTGATCCCCATCAACAAACTTTTTTGGGCTTTTTTTTTTTTCAAATTGGGCTCCTTTCCAAAGTTTGGGTTTTCTAATATTCAATGAAAGACGGAACCAAAAAATGGTTTTTCTTCCACTTAAGGGATGCGTCTCTGAAAGGTTGCCTCGTTTTTCCCAACCAGCATTGCAGGGTTCTGTATTTCTTGGGGCCCTAAAAAGAATTTACGTCACATTTAATTCACTTAATGGATTCTTTAAACATGCAAATCGTTTGAAAAATCAAAATGACACAAATGCACCGAACTTGTTCTTCAGTTACTGATCAGTGGCCTGGTCGCATCCGCCAGGTCTGGCATACCCCTTTCACACTTGTGACACTTGGCTGAAAAAACCCTTCACATTACAAAAGGTAAAAGGAGACCGTCCTGTACAGATTAGGGGGGGAGAAAGGGTGATGTTGTTCGCATTGTTGGTGTAATTCCTCCCTTCTCTTCTTTCAAAAGGGGATTTGCCTCGCACTGTAGATGTGGGTGCTTCATTTTCGGGGCCTTTTCCTTTTGCCAGTTCGTCTGTCTGTTTCCCGAGAAGGTTCTGAAGTGCCGGGTTTTCTCATTGCCTGTTTTGTAGAGACAGTACAGGGAAAAGTTTTCAAAAAGCTTTCACTTAGCTCACCGCACAAGGGTTAAAAAAAGGTAGTTCGCAAATACCTTTTTTCAGAACCAGGGTTTGTCCCTTGCTCATGTTTTGCATGTCACACTCATGCTCACCAACTATCTCAAAGCCCCAGAAAATGGAATACTCCCTTTATTACTTCAATTTGTTTCTCAGAACGTGGTTCTTTTTGATGATTTTGATCTGATATACTATAGTTTTCTCACTGCCATTAAGAGATGCTCCCGTACCTAATTAGGACCAAGACTTCTTCCTTCACACATTGAATCAGCTATGATCTGGATTACTAATATCGTTTAGAGAAAATATGAACTTACGCACTAAGTCTATTCTTAGAATTTTAGTCACAGTCCATACAACGTAAAAACAATCTCTATCTCTTTCTCACTTTTATCTGATTCATGATGTAACTATCATATAATATCAGTTTGCTACTACAAACAACACACCACACACACAAAACATACTACACACACACACACACACACACTACACACTGACTGACCTCTGACTGACTGAAAACCATTTATCTGTCTGGATTAAACATAGTGGTGTATGATACATTTTAAAAAGAAAAAAACCATAATGAATTAATGAGGTAACGACAAATAATTACAATTAACATACTGAATGGACATAAAAATCTAAATGGTAACTTAACAGGGATACCTATAACATTCTTAAGTAAATAATAAAAATTAGAAATTGTAACAATAAAGCACATTACATCTAACTGTACTGTAAAATCAACACTCATCTCATCTCGTCCTCTCTCTCTCTCTCTCTTCTCTACTCTCTCATCTCTACTACTCTCTCTACTCCTCTCTCCTTCTCTCTCTCTTCAGAACACCATAAAAAAAAAATTATAAAAAAGGAAACGACCCCCCCCCCCCACCAAACACTATGCACACAAACACACACATCAATCACACACACACACACCACCACACATCTCTCTCTCTTTCTCCCAGACCCACATCCCTCACACAACACAAACACACACCAACACACACACACAGATCACACACACAACACACTCACACACTCACAAAAAACCACGCTTCCCCTTCACCCTACTCATGTGTATGCGAGCACGCTACATATATCACTCACAGACAAACAAATAAAAACCATAATACTCTCTTTCGCACCGCCGCGCGCGGCGCACTACAACACACTCACACACACACTCACCACACACACACCCCTCACACACCACACACCATTACCATACACAAAATACCCCGCCACCTCCCCTACAACACTCATAAACTCTACTCCACACAATAAAACGTATAGACGTACGCTAAAACATGCTCTCAGAATATAAACAAAAACGAAGTTTCTTTCACCCTCCCCCCCCCCCTCTCTCTATCTTTTTTACTCTCTCTTCTCTCTCTCTCTCTTCTCTTCTCTCTCTTCTCTCTACTCTCTCTCTCTCTCTAGCGAGCGCACATCCTGTGCAAAAGTTTCGTAAATGGAATAATGCGACCTAGTACACGTGAGAGTCGGACAGCTATGTCATGTTAACATCATGCTTTGCTCTACGTGTACTTCAGACCTACTAAACCCAAAAAAATAAAATAAAAAAATATATAAAAAAAAAACTCCGTTAGGGAAAAATACTTGCACCTAGGGGATTGTAGACTTGGAATCAGATGTACAGCCAATATTAGGGCTAGCCTCCACCCATTTTCTGGGTTGGGACAAAAATCACTAGATGCAATGTTAAAAGGTAGATTTTTAGACAAAATTTTTATCATGAAGACATTGAATATTACGCTTTTGTTAATGAACATTCAGAGTAAAAAATGAGATACATAAGGTTTTGATCCTCACAGCCACCAAAGGAAGATGGTTTTAAACCCTGCAACCAAACCAACAATACACCCGTTTTCTGTGCTATAAAATTTTCGATTAGATAGAACCCTGGCGGAACTTTATACAACTGACTGCCGGGGGGCAGAAAGATCCCATCTGGTATTCTGAATGGCAGCTTAAATGTACTGTGTTCTTCTCTGGTTCCAGAGTGCTTTTGTCAGAAATATTGTTTATTTCAAGACCGAATAGGGAATATCACATAAAAGGTATTTCGCATTGGCCATCAGTGAGCCTTTTTGCACAGGTATTCAGCCAGTATTATTCCCTCGAAGATCGCTAGTCTGACCGGGTCCCTATAATAATGTTATTTGGAACCTCGCATCATTAAAATGGTGGGAATTGAAAATATAAATTTCACTGACGGAGATCAGGACGACTTGATGTATTTTGAAAGAGGTGTAAAGCTCCGTTATAAAGCAGACTTGGATATCTGACAATTCCGTTTTTTTCTGGTAAGATTGATCATACAAGCATTATATTATCTAGCTTTCCATAAGAGCAAATAAACTCAGCACGTGAACAATAGAAAAACACTTTGAGGATAATATGAAATCTGTTTTCATATGTTATGGGAAGACTCAGTTATCACAGAAGCAGGCACCAACCTCAGAAGTACTCGAAATGAACCAATCAGTGGAAAATTTGAAGATAAGATTCATAATTCAGTGTATTCAATTCTTTAATCATGAGAAGCAAGTCCCAAAAAGTGGATTCTCATTTTAGTAATATTACCATAGGGATTAGAAAAAAATTCTGCTTGCTTAATCAAACCCAAAGGGGGATACAGGGTATTTGGGTCTTTTTAACAATGTTGTCAAGCGAATAGAAAGTTGCATGCATGTAAAAAGAGGAGATACTAATCTGACAATGAAGTATATGCTTTTTTAGTCCCGTATCTCTCTAGAACGGAGGTGCTTTTCATCACGTTCAGAAGTAACTGAGTTAGGGGATGTTCTGTGTCTCGTGCTGAGTAGCTACATCGCACAGAGCTATCTCCAATGGTCATTTTTAAAGGCAAAACTCCTGCCTCTTGCTGTAAGTATTATCAATTGATGCCATCTTGGAAGCCCCAAAGCAATTTTACGTGTAAGGAATCTAATACTAGTTAAACTTCTGTAAAATCTGTCTTTGGTGCAGTGAAAGATATTCTTGGACATAACGTTTACAAATCGAAGAATCTGTCCCTAAGGCGACATGGATTAGATTAGGATCCACTAATTTATAGAGGGATTCCAGTTAGACTAGCACGTAATCGCAATTCTTCTTTCTTGCCGTTTCCATGAGATGATTTATACGGTTTACAACCCTCAAATATAATTTTTAGGTGAAAAATAACGCATTAGAAATTTTACTTGCTTACTTGGAAAAATGAAAAGAATCACCATATTTGTACTCTTTTACAGCTTCCCTCCTTCAAAATCAGATATTTGTCTTTGTAAATTTGCATAATAACCGATTTGTCCGTTGATAAGTTTAATAACTTTGTTTTGAATTCAAATAATTAACAAGTTTACGGAAGAAATTGAAACTGTTCAACTATTTTTATTACGCTTGATTTTGTTTTTGTAAAATTACAATTTACATTTTTCCACCATTGCCAATATCATTGATAAGCGGCTAAAGTTGCCCCTTTTCGTTGTCAATCGGATTAAGATCATAAGCAGCATCCAATGAGATAGAGGATTGGAGAATGAAATTCTTGAGGGACACCCATGTTAAACATAATCTTTGTACTTGACCTGCACACCATTTAGTTTTACTTGTAGGTTCTTCCAGATATAAATGATTGTTAAAAACATGTGGAACACGACTTTAAATCCCAATTTCATGAGACTTGGACACAATATTTTTAAAATTGCTATCTAGAATGTACGCTCTATGAATATTACAATATATAAAACGTGGATAAAGTAGAGTGATCGCTTAGCCAAGGGCTGTTTTGAACGTTTGTGAGCTAAAAGAATAACATGATCAGTGACACCCTCTCCTTTTCTGAAACCAGCTTGAAATATTAGACAAAACTCCCATCTCTTTTAAGGAAAATGTTTCTTAATCTGAATTCATTTCCTCTCAAATAGTTTTCCAATGAGAGGAGTCAAAGAAAATGGGGTCGAAACATTAGAGATTTTTCTTTTTCTTTTTGATTTTTCCTATGTTTATGGATAGGTACCAACTGTTGCTTTACTTCCAAGTCCATGGCAGCTTTCCAAGTATCTCCCGCTTAATTGGAATGAACTTAATAATTTTTTCAAAAAAGCATTGATGGAAAATGCTTTATCATGTTGTAAGAAAGGGGATAAATTCCCTGTCGACTTTTACCAGATTTTAGACGGCGATAGAAGTGAGTACAGAAGCTCCTCTCATTGTTAGATGTTTATTAATATATAACGTAGTTGTCATTGTCATGTGGTTCAATGTTTCTCCCTTCGTTTTCAATCAGTTCTTTCTTCGTTCTTGCTCTTCTATATGGAATGTTCAGTTGACTTTTGCATGCCGAAGTGTCGCAGCCTCAATATAATTCCATTTTTCCTCATCTAGTTTGTTTTTAGATTTTATCACGTTTCTCAATCAAAACAGGATCTGGGAGAATGAAAAGAACCTTTAGATTTTCTAATTTCTTTTCTCAAAGTAATAGCGCTATTGTTTGGCGTGTTTGAGAACAGTTGTTGACTAAGTTTTTGTTAATATTGCTGCTTTTGCATTAGCAACATCTCTTGTTTTATTGGTGTTAGCTTTTTAGTATTCTGCGTGTATAATGTTCCAACTCTACTTTTAGGCTGCGTATGCGGTTATCACCCCAGTTTTTGAAGGCCTTAGTTTTCGCCCCACGGCGACTTAAACACGCAATATTCCACCATGGGTTTGACGCTTTCTTTGGAGATTCTTTTAATTTAAACTTTTGGGTTTGCAGAATTGCGCCTTAAGTAAAATTTTCTTAATTCAAAAAAAATTTTTCCAAACCTTTCTCTAACACGTATTTGATTAAAATTTTTTTTAGAAAGACAAACCTCTGTCAAAAGTGATTGAAAAGCCCCCAATTAGCCTTTTTTCATTATATTTATTTCATTCAAAAATTGTAGATTGTTTTTTCAGGGCTCACAGAAGTTGGTTTTCAATAGGGAGAGATCACGCCTAGGGGATTTGATGAAACCCCCCAAAGTACACAAAGGGTTTATGTCTGGGGAAACTAAAGAAAAAATCTTCGATGACAACGTGATCTGATCGATCAGCAATTTTTGTTATAAGCCGTCTTTAAAATGGTTAAGTTGGCATTGATTATTGTACTGGCAAGGTATTCGTTTTGTTAAAAATATTTGGGTTTTCGGCCCACAAAGCTGGTGGGAATTAAAATCCCCAAAAAATAAACCCCATTGTCTAGAGCAGTTAAACCCCTTACCCAGTAGCTTCCCCTTTAGACACCCATCCGGAAAATAACAGTTCAAAATGTTGAAATATTTTCATCCCCTTTAAATTTTCTATACAGCAAAATATAAACGTTTTCTATTAAAGAAACGGGTTTTGCACGGTTGATAATAAATTGAACCCTACATATGTAGAAACTTTTTTTTAAAAAAGTTGGCTTTTACCCCATCTATAACAGGTGGGTAGAAAAATCCGTTTAAACTTGGGTAAGTCATTTTTTTGGCAATTCAATGACTGAAGCAAACTAGTCAAAAAAACGCTTTTGCCAAAAAAAATTTTCCCAAATATACAAAAATTTCACTACTTCTACAATTCAAAATTTTAGAACGAGCAAATAAAGTAGGTTTTATTGTTCAGGGTCTACCATTTATGTTATTCGTAAGGAAAAGGACTAAAAGGAAAAACCGCAACAGAGAAACCCAAAAAAAAAGGATAACGTTTGACAGAACTTCTTTGTACGTTCATTTGGAGTTCAGACAGGTTTTGGACGAAAAAGTTTTTTAATTCATGATTGACGAAAATCAGACATCAAAAATTTTTTTTTTTAGGATGGTCAGACATTTCACGAGAGATTTTTTAAGAACATTAAAACTTTTTAAGATCAAAATTTACAGATTTTTTTGGAACGAACTTGAAGGGGGGGTTGACTTTTCTTTAAGAGAAGTTGGCACATTTTTTCAAAATTTTTTTATGTTGCCCTATACTTGTTGTTTTTGTGACGAAATACTATTTTGATTTGAACTATTAGAGGTTGGTAAATCGTGTGCCCCCAAAAATTGAAGGGGGGCTGAATCCAAAGAAGTGGGCAAAGGTTTTGTTGATTAGCCTTCATCATTCCTTGACTCAAAACCGAGGAAAAAAGATTGATGTGGTGATAGCTTTTAATTGAATTATCGTTTCCCCCCCCAAACCCCCTGGGGTCTTTTTTTTTATTTCCCTGCACCTTTCCCTCCCTTTGTCTTTTGAACTGTGTTTTTGTCTGAGAGCCCAAAATAGGGCATGGGGTTTGGGAAAAGACTTTAGCTTAGGGCCCAAAACACTTTAATTTATATTCCGGGCATCCCAAAGGGAAGAGGCTGAAAGATCTCCAGAAAGTTTATCAAAAGTTTGGCCCCGGACACGATTCCAGACATGGTCATTGTGACCCATCTTTACAAGTCGGTTGCCCGACACGAGATTTGTGTGCCCCGTCTGTTGCACAGTACAAAGATGCAGGTGGTACAAAAAGGTCAACAGAGAAACACGGAACCCCCTCATATTTTTTTTGGGGTGTTGATGTAGAGAAAGTGATTTTTTTTGGCTCTTGATTTCACTTCCCTCTTTTTGGGAAGTCTTTTAACAGAAGAAACATGACTCAGTTTTTTTTAATGTAGGAAGATGTGTCAAGAGGAATTGGTTTTCCACACCTTCGGGGAAAAAAACCCCGGGACAGAACATTTTATTAAAATTCCTGCAAATTTTTGTTTTTTGTAGTCGATTTTGTTGTTTGGCGGAAATAAAGTCCAACCATGCCGGGGGGAGAGGGTGTTTCTGACCGGTATGGGGCCCAAAGAGTTGCCCAAAGCTTTTTTTCAAAATGCCCAGACCACTCAGTGTGGGAGATCCTTTCTTCGTTCTTCCGAAATAATGGAAAGCGAAAAGAAAATATTTCTTTGGAAAAAGTTTGGGTTTGTGGAAGATTGTTACATCAAAAAGTTGCTGGGATAGGGGAGATGATGTGGACGAATTTGCGCATGTACATTGGCGTAAAACGAGCAAAATTGTGACATTTTGCTGTTTTTAAAGGGTATCAAAAGACATTCTTCTTCAGGGCAACTGTTTTTTCCCTACCAAGCTTAGTTTTATTTTTTAATAAGATCTTTTTCTTGCCATGTTTTGGGAAAATTTTTTTCAAATAAGATTCTTTTAAGTTGTGAAACTTTGAGATCATTCAGACAACCAATTCCTTTTATTTAAAAACTGCAGAGCTTGGAGACCATGCAGGTCCTTTTTTTTTTTCTTCTTTTTTGTGGGGAATAAAAAAAAGAAACTAGGGGGAGGGGGGGGAAAGGGGATCCCGGGGGGAAAAGGGGGTTTGGGGTGAGAAAGGAAATGAAGGGGGGGGTGGGGTTTTGGGAGGGTTTTTATTTTTTGGTGACTGATTAAAAAACACACAAAACACCAACACACCCCACCCCCACACACCCCACACACCACCACCACCACCCCACCACCACCACCACCAAAAATAAAAACAAAAACATTTTAAAGCAAACAAGCTAACAAACAAACAAAAAGGGTTTCCAACACCAAACACTACAGTGATATTTTAAAAGGGGAAAACCCCACCCACTAATTTAAACTAATATATATGGTAAGGGGTTTGGGTAGAAATAATAAACAGCATACATGGCATGAGTTGGATAGAAATTTTTAAAATTTATTTTTTATATAACAAAGGGTTTTTTTAGGGGTTTTTTTAAACAAAAAAAAGGTTTTTTTCTAAAAAATCCGTCCCCAAATGTCGGGCTTTTTTAAAGGGAAATACTATTTTGGGTTTAAAAAATTTAAACAAAATTTGGAAAATTGATTGTGCAAACGCCCGTCCCCGTAATTTCCTATCTAAAAAAAGTACCCAAGTCCCCAAAATTTAAAAGGCTTGGGGAGGTATCAATGAAATCTGATTTTGGTATTAGGCATTTACACAATTTGGATTTTAAGAGATTGAAGAGGTGGGGGTTTGAAACCTCCAAAGGGAAAAATGAAGGAAAAAAAAACCCAAAACCCCCAAACCAAACCGGGGAAATACCCAAAACTTAACAAAAAAAAAAAACCCTAAAAAAAAAATAAAAAACCCAACAAATCATCCCCTTTCCCAAACACACCAAAAGGGAAAAAGGAAGGGGAAAGAAAAGGGTTTAAACAAAAACCAAAAAACCGGTAAGAAAAAAAACCCCCAAAAACCCAAAGTTGGTGTTAAATAAAAGTAGATTTAAAAAAAAAAAACGCACAAAAAAGAAAATTTAAAAAATATAAAAAAAAAAACCCCCCCAAAAGTGCAGGCGCGGAAAAAGGGCCCCCAAACCCCAACCCAAAAGGGGGGAAGGGGCCCCC
>JAMYXO010007210.1:0-12420 GCA_033310375.1 Conus canariensis
AAGCATGCGAAGAAAAAAAAGGATCGAGAAAAACAAAAAAACCAGGGGCGGCGCCCATCGAGGGCAGGGCGCTTTTGAACCTTTGCCAGGAGGACGCCGGCCCCGGGAACGAGAGCTCCCGGGGGCGCTGAGGCCTCTCCTGCTTCCCCTGCCGAACCTACGACGCCGCCTCTCTCCCACCCGCGCCCCAAGGGACCGGAACGGGGTGGAGGCCCCCGGGATCCCGACAGACCAGGACCCCAAAGCCCCCACTTTTCGGGGGGGGGGGCCGACCGCAGGGGGCAAACGCCGGCCCCCCTTTTCAGGACGGTACCCCCCTCACCACCGGTTCACGTGAGCGTGGCCTTTCTTCCTTCCGTCTCTCTCTCTCTCTCCTCCTCCCACCAAACGGTGACACGAGGTCCTTGCTGTCTTTCTGCGCACGAAAGCGGGGGGTAACCGGTAATGATCCTTTTCCCGCAGGTTCACCTAGGGAAAAAACCTTTTTAGACTTTTACTTCCTCAAAACGATCAAGTTCGAGCTCTTCTCGGAACAGCGGCGCCGCCCGGTGAAGGGCGGGCCGAGCCAATCGAGGCCCCCTAAAAACCGTTCAATCGGTATAGCGAGGGGGCGGTGTGTAAAAAGGGGGCGGGGGGACGTAACAAGCGAGCTTATGACCCGCTTACTGGGAATTCCTCGTTCTGGGGAAACAATTTCAACCCCCCAACCCCTACACGAAGGAGATTAAAAAGGGGGTTTTCCCAACCCTTTGGGCCAGGGAGAAAGCCACGCGATTCCTTCAGTGTAGCGCGCGTGCGGCCCCGGACTTAAAGGGGGATCACAGACCGTTATTGTCAAAACTCGTGTGGCTAAAGCCCCCCTTGTCCCTTAAGAAATTGCGCCGAGCATAAGGATCGGGGATTTTTTGTAGGGGTGAGTCTCGTTCGTTATCGGAATTAACCAGACAAAAGCTCCACCAACTAAAACGGCCATCACCACCACCCACCGAATCAAGAAAAAAGCTATCAATCTGTCAACCTTACATGTCCGGCCGGGGGAGTTTTTTCCGTGTTGAGTAAAAAAAACCGCAGGCTCCACCCTGGTGGGCCCTTCCCTCAAAATTCCTTTAAGTTTCAGCTTTTCAACCATACTTCCCCCGAAACCGAAAATTTGGTTTTTTCCGGAAGCTGCCCGCAGAGTCGTGAAGCAACCCCAGCAAATCGTTTGTTGGCATCGTTTATGGTCAAAACAAAGACGGGTATCTGATCGTCTTCAAAACCCTCGGGACTTTCGTTCTTGACTAATAAAAACATGTTTGGCAAATGCTTTCGCATTTGTTCGTCTTGCGATGATCCAAAATTTCACCTCTAACCCCAAAAATTCCGGATCCCCCCGGGTCTGTCCCTCTTAATTTTTTTTTCCCCCCTCGTGTTCCAAAAACCAGCAAAATAAAACCGAGGCCTATTCCATTTTTCCATGCACCATTATTCAGGCGACCTCCCTGTTTTTGAACACTCTAATTTCTTCAAAGAAAACGTTCCGGCCACCCAAAACGCTCAAGAAGGCACCAGGGGGCTGAAAAACCCCCCCGGGAAGCTTTGGAGGGGAATAAATTACACACATACCGCCGCGAGGGGGGACCTTTGCGCCCATCCCGAGACCCAACTACGACTTTTAACCCGCAACAATTTTAGTATACGCTATTGGAGCTGGAATTACCGCGGCTGCTGGCACCGACTTGCCCCCAAATAATCCTCGTTAAAGGGGTTTAAATGTACCCCTTCCCAAATTTTCCGGACCCTCAAAAGAGTTCCGTTTTGTTATTTTTCGTCACTACCTCCCCGTCCAGGGGGTAATTTGCGCGCCTGCTCCCTTTTCCCTTGGGATGGGGAAGCCTTTTTTCTCAGGCTCCCTCCCCGGGAATCGAACCCTGTTTCCCCCGCAAAACCCTTGCAACATGGAAAGGCAGATCACGTCCCCCATCTTTTCATTTGTGGGGCAGACATTTGAAAGATGCGTCCCCGGGTGGGGGCCCATGCGATGGGAAAAAAATTTTTATCCAGAGTCCCCAAAGGAGGGGCAAACCCCCGACTGGTTTTGAACTTTTTTAAAAGCCTTTTTCCCCCGGGGGGGTCGGAGCTGGTGGGCAAGGAAATTAGCTCTAAAATTTTCCCACAGTTACCCAAAGTAGTTTTGGACTTTAAAGGGAACCCTCGACTGTTTTTAATAAAGCCATTCGCGGTTTTCCACCACAAGGGTGTGAACTTAGCTTGCAGGGTTTTTAATTTCCTTTGAGAAACTTATGACTACTGGCAGGATCAACCAGAAGGGAAACCCCGTGTTCTGGTGCCCTCCTCCTCCTGATCCCTTGTCGGACAGAAGAGCCAGCACAGGGGCCGATGCAGGCTTGCCGGTGGGACCGCTCTCACAGATAATGAGTCCCTTTGGGCAAACCCGTTAGCGAGCCGGCGAAAAAACCAGCGCGCGGGGGTCGGTCTTCACCAGAAAAATTTGCGGGGGCGGGGGAAACAGTTTTGGGGCCCCAATCGAAAGGGGAGAACCCTTTCTTGGGTCCGACCGACGCCACCCCCCCGGGGACAACACGGGGCAGCAGCGCTCCCCGGCGCCTTGCGCAGCAGCAACCCGGGGGAGGGCCGGTCTAGCGGGGAGGCGGCGGGGAAAGAACGGGGGGTTGCCCCCGTACGCCCGCCGCTCTTTACCCGTGCCGGCCCAACGCCCGATGGGCCCCCGGGCCCCCCGCGCCCTTTCGCGAGTTAAACCAGGCTTTAAACTCCCCTCTGGGGCCGAAGGGGAGGGACCCCCGGTCCCACGCACCTAGGGCCCTTTTTTCCCCGGGGCCCTGGAGAGAACCGGCGAGGTCGCCCCCCCGGCCCGGGCCGTCCCCCAGGCCGGCCCCCCCATCTAGGGACCCCCGGGAAAACCCCGACCGCGCGGGAGACCCTACTTTCCGTCGGAGAAAGGGGGCCCCGGCCGTTCGAACTCAAAAAATGGGACTCGGCCCCAAGCGGGAAGCGCGGGCAGCCGGCGGATGGCGGGATCGCCCCACCCTTTGCCGCCAGCACCGACTCAACCTCGCAGGGCCGAGCGCTCGCGAAAATGCCAACCAAAGGGCGTGTAGGGAAAAGGGGCCCGGACGCGCCGGGGCGAGCGGGCCCGGGCGAGCCCCTGCCGCGATTCAGCTCGCCGCCTGTTCCCAAAAAACCCTTAAAGGGCCAATTTCCCAAAAACCCCGCTGCGGAAGCTAAATGACGGCTGCCTTAAAAATCTTCACCCTTTTTAACGCGGGCTTGCCCCCCCTTTTTCCTGCTTGGCCCCCTTGCCCCGATAAGTTGGAAAGACTGCCCAGTCATTTGGGTATGCCCAGAGGGTGGGCGATTGATGGGTCCTTTCCCGGCCCTTTCTTTCTTTTTTCTTTTTTTTTTTTTTTTTCTTTTTCATCATTTCCCTGAAAAGGGGGTTTTTCCCTTTTGGAGGGGGTTTTCCTTTTTGTTATGTCCTTCTTACTCTGGGATTGTTTTTAAGCCCAATTTTTTCTTGGTGTTATCTTTTATTCCTCTATTGGAGTTTTTTTTTCTCATTTTTTTTATTATTTATTTTTTATTATTATTATGAGGGTGATTAGATTCTTGTTGTTATTGTATGTTGCTGTTGTTGCTATCACTTCATTTTTATTTTTCATTATTGGGTTTTTACTATCTTTTTGGGGGAATGTTAAAATATTGTTACTGCTGGGAGTTTTTCTTCTTTTTATTATCATTATTATTATTATTATTATTATTATTATTATCATCAACATCACACACCATTTTTATTATCATCATCACTTTAAAAATTTTATTCTTTTTCTTCTTTTTCTTCTTCTTCTTTTCTTGTGATGTTTTAAAATATAAAATATTAAACCTGAAAGGCGGGGTGGCTGCATCTTTTAGCCTTAAGTTTAGTGGCCAAACACAACATTGGGGGAATAACCCCTCTTACATCATCATTTGTGCCTTTTTTGTCATTCCTCTTTTTCTTTTTTTCACGGGCTTCTTTACATCTTGTGATGATGCCCCCATGATTTGTAAACATACGGCATAAATTTTTGGGTGTAGGGCCGGGGTGGTGGGTTTTGCTGCATCTTCAGCCTTTAAATGAGTTGGCCCCCGAGAGAGGGCACATTTGGTTTAAAACAGCTCCAAACACCATCATTTCTATTTTTTTCCATTCCTCTTTATCTTGTGATGATACTCCCCATGATATGTAAACATACAGGCATTTTATTTTGGGTAAGACCCCGGGGTTTGGGTTTTTTCCCGATCTTCACCTTAAGTGGTGGCCCCAGAGAGACACATCTGGTATTTAAAAAGCTCAGCACCATCATTTTAGTCCCTTTTTTTCATTCCTCTTTATCTTGTGATGATACTCCCCCCGAATGTAAACAACAGGGAAAATATTTGGGTGTAGACCTGGATGGTTGGGGTTTTCTTCATCTTCAGGGCCCTTTTTGAGTGGAAACCCGGGGCAATAAAAGGGTGGTAAAACAGCTCAGCCCAACATTTTAGTTTTTGTTTTCATTTCTTCATTTGTGATGATGCTCCCCCCTGATATTTTAAACATCCCGGCATATTTTTTGGATGTAGGGGCCTATGGGGGGTTTTTTCTGCATCTTTAGCCCTTAAATGAGTGGCCTAGAGGGGCAATACAGCTGGGACATTTATTTCATCATTTCTATTTCTTTTTTTCTCATTTTTTTTCTTCTTTTTTTTTTTTTTTTCTTTTTTTTTTTCTTTTTTCTTCTTCTTCTTCTTCTGCCATGATTTAGGGACCATGTTACGCTTTTTCTTTTTTTGATGTGTTTCCCCCGGGTGATTGGGGCCCGGGTGCATCTTCAGCCTTAAGTTTAGTGGCCTGGGACTTTACCCTCATCATTTTTAGTGTATTTTTTTTATTCCTCTTGTTCTTCTTCTTTTACGTCTTTTTCTACTTGTTTGGGTGATGATCCCCATACATGACAACATTTCACATTATTTTTTGGATGTAAAACCCCAAAGGCTGCATCTTCGCCTTAAGTGAGTGGCCCGCGAGAGAGAGAGGGGAAGGAAGAGAGAGAAAAGAGAAAAGACGCTGGTGTAATCAGCCCCATCACCATATTTCTAGTTCTCCCTTCCTCTTCATTTGGGGATGATCGGGGACCAAAACAGGCATATGTTTTGATGTAGACCCAGATGGCTGGCTGGCTGGCTGGGGCTGCATCTTCAGCCTTGGGGTGGCCAAAAAGACAACACAGCGGGGCCAACCCCCTCCTCCTCATCATTTTTTATTTGTTTTTTTTTTGTTTTTTTTTTTTTCCCTTTTTCATCTTTCCCCAAACAGGACCATGTATTCACAACACATGTCTATCTTTTTTATGTAGACCCGGAGGGGGGGCTTCCTGCATCTTCGCCCCAAATGGGTGGGGGCCCCGGAAAAAGAGACACTCTGGGATAACAGCTCAGCACCTTCATTTCTACTTTTTTTCATTCCTTTAAACTTGGAAGTACTCCCCAAGATTGTAAACATACAGGCTATATTTGGTGGTAGACCTGGATGGTGGGGGTTTTCTGCTTTTCAGCCTTAAGTGGGGTTTGGCCCCGGGGGAGAGGGCACATCTGGATAATCAGCTCAGCACCATCATTTTAGTTTGTTTTTCATTCCTCTTCATCTGTGAGATGCCCCCCCTGTTTTGTAAAAATACAGGGGATAATTTTTGGGTGTAGACCTGGAAAGGGGGGTTTTTTCTGCATCTTCAGCCTTAAGTGAGTTTGGGCCCGGAGACATTTCCCGCTGGTTCATCTTCCATCATTTTTATTTTTTTTTTTTCTCAAAGCCTTTTCTTCTTTTTCCCTTTTTCTTCTTCTTTTTCTTTTTCTTTTTTGCCATGATCAGGACCATGTTTTTACGCATTGTCCAAACTTTTTATGTGTACCCCGGGTGATGGGGCCGGGTGCATCCCTTTACCTTTAAATGAGTGGCCAGGGGGCATCTCCCTCCTCAATTTTTAGTGGAATTTTTTCATTTCCCCCTTGTTCTTCTTTTTCACGTCTTCTTCTACTTGTTAAGATGATGAAACCCCATGACATAACAACCTACAGGCATATATTTGGGTGTAAACCCGGATGGCTGCATCTTCAGCCTTAAGTGATGGCCCGCGAGAGAGAGAGAGAGGAGAGAGAGAGAGAGAGAGGAAAAGAGACAAACTGGTGTAATCACTCATCACCTTTATTTTTAGGGCTTCTTTTTTCCCCTTCATCTTGTGATGATCAGGACCATACGGCAAATTTTTTATGTTTTGACCCAGAAAGGCTGGTGGGGGCCCGGTGGGCTGCATCTTTTAGCCTTGGGGTGGGCCCAAAAAAAAACACAGCTGGTTTCAACCCGCTCCCCTCCCTTTTTAGTTTGTTTTGGGGTTTTTTTTGTTTTTTTCCCCTTCATCTTTTCCATGATCAGGCCATGTCATACACATTTTCACTGTCTATCTTTTGAAAGTAGACCTGGAGGGCGGGGTTCCCGCATTTCACCTTTTAATGGGTGGCCCCAGAGAAAGCAGCTGGTGTCTCAAAAAATCATCTCAACAACATTTATATTTTTGTTTTTTCTTTTCTTGTGATGATCAGCACCATGAAAATATACTACACATGTCTTAGTTTGCTATTCATCTTCCCGCCTTAAATGGTACATTTTTTAACCTTAAAACGAGTGGGACAAGAGAGACCCAAGTTCGTCATCATCATCATCGTTTTTCTTTTCTTCTTTTTTCTTCTTCTTTTTGATGATGAGATGTTTATGGCTCTGTCTGTCTGTCCCGTCTGTCTGTCTCAGCATCTTCCCGCCGTAAAGTAGTTTGTTTTCTCTCTCTCTCTCTCTCCCCTTTTCTCCTGCATCTTCAGCCTTTTTGGTATACGGGGTTTTTTTCTCGCCCTCCCCTGCATCTTTAGCCTTTAAAGGGAGTCGGTGTTTCCCCTCTCTCTCTCTCTCTCTCTCTGCTTTTTTCAGCCTTAAAGGGAGTTTAAAAATTAAAAAATCCTGGTTACTCCCGCCTTTTAACCCCCCCGCGCAAACTTCAGCCCTTTAAATCAGCGGCAAGAGGGAGACTTTCTCCCGTCTTGGGGCCCGAACTTTTGGGTTTTTTTTTTCCCCCCGTCTATCGAAAATGGAATTTCCCCCCCCCAACCCCCTTTTCGTGCTGGTGTGGCACGGTCTCCCCTGGACTTTGCAAATTTCGCCCCGGCGCGGCCCGCATCTTCAGCCTTAAGCAGCCCCCGGTGGGGGGGAAAAAGGTGGACCCAGCCTTCCCCCCCTTCCCCCCCCCCCCCCCCCCCCCTTTTTAGTTTGGGGGGGAAAGGAAAAGGGGGAGATGAACACCCCCCTGTTTTGGGAGGGGAGAAGCGTCCCCCTTTTGGGGCGGGGGAAGAGGGAAAAAATCTCCTGGTCCAAGGGTGGTCTCAATAGATCGCAGTGAGGGGGCTGCCTACTAATTTCGACCCCCCCGACCGGGGAACTAGGTCGCTACGAATTTATTTTGGGACCCCACGTCGATGGGGGTGGGGGGAAAAACGTTCTGGCCCCCCGCGCTGGTTTGGCGCGTCGGCCTTTACCAAGTGTGTGGGGTTTCACCCCCCGGGGGAGGGGCCCCGCCCGGGGGCCGTCCAAAGTGTTTTTCGTTGCCTCCCACGCCCGGGGGGGCACTGAGAGTATGTTAAAAAAATCCGGGGGGAATTTTTGACTTAGAGGCGTTCAGTCATAACCCCCAGAAGGGGCCTCCCAACCCTTGGCCCTTTTCGCCAAGCAAAGTAAACCAAAAGTCTGAATCTGCGGTTCCTCTTTGGGACTGAGAAAAATTTTCCGGGAGCAACGGGCTTTTCATCAGTAGGGTAAAAAAAAACCTGTCCCCAAAGCGGTCTAAACCCGCTCACGGGTTTCCCCATTTGTGGGGGAAAAAATTCCAAAACCCTTGGGGAATTCTGCTTCGCAATGATAGGAAGAGCCACATCGAAGGATCAAAAAGCAAAAGCGCTATTAAAAGCTTTGGCCCGGGCCCCAAAAACCCGTTTTCCCTGTGGAAAATTTTCTGGGCACCCCTTGCTTAAAACTCCAAAATCAAAAAGGGTCGGGAAAAGGGCCCCCGCTTTCACGGCTGTATTGTTTTGAAAATCAAAAAACAAGCGAGCTTTTGCCTTTTACCCCTTCCGAGGGTTTTGTCCCGCTGAGTCCCCTAGGACAAAATGCTTAAACCCTTTTTACAAAAATGTACCCCCCCCCAAATCAAACTCCCCGCCTGGGACGGTTTTTCAGAGCGGGTCGCCCTCGGCGGGGGAGGTCGAAAGGGTTAATTCCAGAAGCCAGGGGCTTTTTCACCCCCCTCTCGCTCGACTGAATAAGTAAAGGAAAAAGATAAAAGTAGTGGTTTTTTCAAGGCCCCCGTCAAGCTCCCCCCTATGCCCACACCTCTATAGCTTTTACAAAGTCCCGGGCTTTAGTCAAGCTAAAAAGGGTCCCTTTTTTCCCCCCTGGGTTTTGCCAAGCCCGTTCCCCCTTTGGGTGTGGTTTTTGCTAGATAGTAGATAGGGAAAAAGTGGGAACTCGTTAATCCAAAACAAAGCGGTCACTAATTTGGGTGACGAGGCATTTGGCTACCTTAAGGATCCCTAGTTCCCCCCGCCGTTTTTCCCCGCTTTATTTAATTTTTCACTTTTACCTTTAGGCAATGGGCAGAAATCACATTGCTCAAAAACCGAGTGTTTGGGCCCTCGCAAAGCCTTTTTTTTAATTGACAACGGAAATTCCCCCCGGGCCGTACCCGTTTGAGTTTTACTGTTAAATGCCAGGGCCCAATTTAACGGCCCAGGCCGCCCCCTAGCTGAGGCGGTCCACGGGAAGGTTGAAAAGGGGGGGTCCGAAAATCGGGCCCCCGAAAACCCCCCTGAGGAGGGGGAAAGGGCCCCGCCCAGCCCCCCGCCCCTCCCGAAACCCCCCCGCTTCACACTCCAAAAACCCCACTGACCCATCCTCAGAGCCAATCCTTTTTTCCCCAAGTTACGGATCCCCAAATTTGGGCCCACTTTCCCCTTTCCTACATTGTTCTTTTCGACTAAGGCTGTGCACCTTGGAGACCTCTGCGGTTGGGTACCGGGCCTTTTCAAAGAGAACACACCGTCTCCGTGGGGTTTTTAAGGGGGCCCAAACCCAGACGCACCGGACCCCCGCAAGAGGCCCCCCCGGGGCTTTTCGGGGGAAACCCCCTGTCCCTATTCCGGGCAACCGTTTCCCGGGAGCCGGGCCCTTACAAAGAAAAGAGAACCTTCCCCGGGTTCGGCCGAGTCTTTCCCCCTTCGTTTTGGGGTTTTCCGCCAAAGGCCCCAAAAAACCCAAACTCCGTTCCAGGGTTTGGGAAAATTTAAACCCTTTTCCCCTTTTGATTTCCAAAGGGGACACTCGCGTTTTGTATGCGCCCACAAAAAGTTTCTTCGATTTAGAAAAGGACTTGTCCTATTCTTAGACCCAATGAAACCCCTGTTTAACTGCTGTTTTACATGGAACCCTTTTCCAAATTCCGTTTTTCAAAGTTCTCGTTTGAATATTTTCTCTACCACCCAAAAATCTTCGGTGCGGCGGCTCCACCCAATTTGCGTCCCCGGCTTTGGGGCTCACCCCCGCGGGGCCCCCCCTACTCGCTTTTTAGTTGGCCGCCCCCCAAGGACCCACGGTGCCCAAGCGGGGCCGGGAAAGGGTCTGGGCGCTCCCGGCCATCCATTTTCAGGGTGGTTGATTCCGGCAGGGGAGTTTTACCCCACTCCTTAGCGGATTTTCCCACTTCCTTTGGCCCCCGTCCGTGTCTTACGACCAACACCTTTTTTGGGTTTTGATGAACGTTTTAACGTTAGGCAACCCTTTAAACCCCGTTTGGTTCATCCCACAGCCCAGTTTTGCTTTTCCAAAAAATGGCCCACTGGGGACTCGCATTCGAAGGCCCGGCTCCAAACGAGCGAGTCGGACTTCCCCCAAACCCCTTTAAAGTTTGAGAAAAAGGTTTTTTGGGCGTTTCGTCCCCCAAACCCCTTTAAACATTTCGCTTTCCGGAAAAAAAACTGCTACTGAGTGCCAGCTATCCTTTAGGGAAACTTCGGGGGGAACCAGCTACAAAATGGTTTTTATTAGTCTTTCGCCCCCAAACCCAAGTTTGACGATCGATTTGCACGTCAAATCCCCTGCGGCCCCCACCAGAGTTTCCTTGGGTTCGTCCTACTCAGGCATATTCCCCCCATCTTTGGGGCCCAAATACACGCTCCTGCCCCCGCCTCACCGGACAGCGCGGATGAGACGGGGGCCCGGGGGTGCGCCCACCGCCCAGGCGGCGGCGGGGTTTTCCCCCCTGAGCACTCCCAAAAACGGCCCCCCGCTTTTACTTTGCCTTTGGGTTTCGTTCGAACCCAACGCTCGCGCCCCATGTTAGGGCTCCTGGTCCGGGTTTTAAGACGGGTCCGGGGGGAGGGTCCCCCGATTCGCCACTGACCCTGGCCGGCGGGGGCCCCCCCGGAACCCTCCAGGGGAAGGGGGCCCGGGAGACACGGTTGCCCCGGTCCTGCCAGTCGAAAAATCCCCGGAGGGGGGGGGCGGGGGCCCCCACCCGGGGGCGGCTCCCGGTCCCCGGGCGGATCGGGACAGGCCCCGGGGGGGGGGGGGGGCTTTTTTTTTTTTTTTTTTAAAACCCGCGCGCGCCGGGGGCGACGGGCCTACCATCCCCCCGCCGCCTTTTGACCCCCCCGGGGAAACCCGGCGTGGCGCTCTGGGCCCCCGGAAAATGCACAAGGCCGGGCCGCGTCCGCGCCCGGGGGTCTTGCGATCTCCTACCCGGGGCGCCGGGGGCGCACCTTTTTGAGCTGAAGGGGCCCCGGGCCGCTTTGGGGGGATCCCCCCCCGTTTTTTCCTCTTGGCGGGGTTTTACGTTTTGTTTTAAACTCTCTCTTCAAAATTCTTTTCCCCAACCCTTTTCCCCCCGGTACCCTTTTCCCCCTTTCGGGGCTTTGTGGCCCCGTTTTTAGCCTTAAAATTTGGGGTTTACCAACCGTTTGGGGTGCATTCCCAAAAAAACCCGCCCCCGGGGCGGGTCGCGCCCCACCCCACCAGCGACCAGGAAAAAGGGTGCAAAAACCCCCTCTGGGAGAGGGCCCCCCGATCGGGGGACTTTTGGTCACCGGTTTTCGAACGACAGTTGGGGGTCCCATACACCCCCAGTTCCCGCCAACGAGATGCTGGGGGATTCGGTGTGGGCTGATCCCACTTCCCTCGCCGTTACTGGGGGGAAACCTTGTTAAATTTTTTTCCTCCGCCCTTTGTGATTTCTTAAATTCAGCGGGTAATCCGTTTCCCATCTGAGGTCGGGAAAAAAAAAGGGAAAAACGGCCCCCAGGAGAGCAAGAAAAAAACAGGGGTTTTGGGCGGTTTGCGCGAAGGCATGAGGGATCCGATCCGAGCCATGTCCTTCGGGCCCGCCAGAGGGCCAAAAATGTCACCTCCCCTTTGCTTTCTTCTCCCAAACCCCCCCCAGCTTCCTCCCTCCTCCCCCTTTCCCCCTTCGCTTTGTGAGGGCCCCGAAGAAGAAGAAGGGCGGGGGGGGGGGGGGACGGGGCCCCCATAGGAAGTCGGCCGCCCCCTGGCGCGCGCCACGGACCAGGGGGGGGCCCGATCTTGGGGGCCACGGAGCCGGCGGGGCCCCCCCGAGGGGGGCGCGCGGGGGGTTGGGGCCCCCCACCCCTTTTGAGAGCTAAGGCGCCGGAAAGAGCCACCGGCGTTTGGGGAGAACTTTTTCCGACCCTCGACGGGGGGTGGCCAAGGGGCGGACCCTTGGCCGAAAAATGCTTCAAAGTGTCGAGTTCAAAATTTTTTTTTCAATTCACATTAGTTCACGCCCGCTGGCTTTCGTTCTTCAAACGACGCACGACCCCAGTGGGTCCCCCGCCTAAAGTTGGGGTCCAGTTCGCTTTTTTTTTTTGGAAAAGAGAGTGGCTTTCAAACCCTGGCCCTGCCCCACAAAGGTCAGGAGCCGGCCGCGACGGCGATCCCCCTCGAGAGCTTTGGGTTCCAAAAAAAGCATGCGAAGAAAAAAGGGGGAAAACGGAAAAAAAAAAACCCAGGGGGGGGCGCCCCTCGGGGGGAGGGGGCTCTTTGAACCTTTGCCAGGAGGAAAGCCGGTCCCGGGGAAAGGATATATAATAAAAATAGTAGTGATAGCCAAAAAACAGCAACAAAAACAATTTAAAAACAAAATTTTAACCCTCATCATAATAATAATAAATAAATAAATAATAAAAAAAAATGAGAAAAGTAATAACTCCAATAGAGAAAAACGATAACACCAAAGAAAATATTGGGCATAATACCCAAACCGAGGTAAGAAGGAC
>JAMYXO010007211.1:0-12420 GCA_033310375.1 Conus canariensis
CCAAAAATTTTTTTTTTTTGGGGTTGTGCTTTCTGCTAAATGACTCAGATTTAAATATGGCCCTGTTTTCCAAAAAAAATTTCCCTTTTTATGGCAAGAGAGGGGGTGTGTTTGGGGTTTCTGAGGCCCATGTTATAATCAGATGTAAAATTTTTTTTTTCTCTGTATTTTTCAAAAAGCAAAAAAAAATAAATCGCCCCCATGGGTTTCCCCCAAAGGCCCCCAAAAAAAGTTTTTTTCAATGTTTTTTGTTTTTTTTTTTTTTTTCCCCCATCAACTACTCAGATATTTTATCATCATCCATTGCCCTTTTTTTTTTTAAAATTTTTCGAAAGTTGAAACCCCTTGTTATTATGGATCAAACAAGACTTTTCCTATTGAAAAAATTTTCCCCGCTGTACAATGACCCCCTAAAACCCTTGGGCGTTCCCAACCAGCCCCCTTGGTTTAATAATCTTTTTCGTAGACACTGGAAAACACTGGGAAAAAACTTCGATCAAAAAAAGTAAAAACTGGCAAAAATTTAAAAGGGGGAACGGTAATTTATGGGGGGGGAGGGGGGGGGAAAATTTCTTGGGGGCCCCCTTGTTTTATTGTGTGTGTTTTTTGTGCACTTGTGAACCCCCCCAGTGTATGTTTATGCTCATTTTTAAAAAACAAGAGTTGTGCTCACAAAACCCCAAACCCCCTGTTCTGAAAACCCCCGCAATCCCCCCATTGGCAAAAGAAAAACGTTTTTAGTCGTTGTCTTTTTACCCCCCACCAAACAAAACCCCCCCCACCCCAAAAACCATGACAGACTCTCTCTCTCTCTCTCTCTCTTCTTCTCTCTCTTCCTCTTCTCTCTTTCTCTCTCATTCATTTGTAAAAATGTTTTTTAATTTTTTTAAGGGGGAAAAAAAAAAAAATTGAAAGCTCACCTACTGCCCCGCCCCCCCTCTTCATCCCCCTCTTTCCTTTTCTACCCCCTTCCCAAAAAAACCCCAATTTTCCTTTGTGTTTAAAAAAAGCATTTTGTACGTTATATTTTTATGGTCCGTATTTTTGTTTCTAAACGTGCCTTTTGTTGTCCCCATTTTTTTTGTGGCAAAATTTAAAAGGCTTAAGATTCAGGGGTGGGGGCGTTTGGTATTTTGGGGAATTTTTTTAAAACCCCCACGATAAAAGTGTTTGAAGTGTGAAACCTGGAAAAAATTTGGCAAAAACACAACTAACATTAATGAAAAAAGAGACCCCAAAGTTGATGCAGAAAAAAAAAGAAAAAAGAAAGAAAGAAAAGAAAAAATAAAAAGTTAAATTTAAAAAAAAAGGGGGATGCCACACAAACAAAATAGAAATTTTCATGGTTTAAAAAAAACGGATCCTGATTTTATTTTATTTAAACCCCACCAGCAAAGGGGTTTTGGGATTCCGTTGCTTTCAAAAAGCTGTGAAAAAGGGGATACAACCCTTTTTAACCAACAGAAAAATATCACCAAGCCTTAAGTGATAAAAAAACCCTGTTGCACCCCAAAAAATGGGGGACAGTTCCCCCCCAAAAAAAAAAAGCAAAGAAGAAAACCAGACGGGAAAAGAAAAAAAAGTGGGGGAAACTCGGTGGGTGGGCAAGGGCAAGGGGACGCAAAAATCATTACCGTGGACCAATCTGTTAAAAACCTTGGGTTGGGTTCCCTTAGGGGGGGGCTCCCGACAAGGAAAAAAACCTTTGCCCCTTTCCCTGAGAAAAAAAAACTGTGGGTGCCCCTTAAAAGAAAGGAAAAGGGCAAAGTGGGGCGACGATATCACCTCGCTGTTTTTATTTTCAGCCACGGAAAAATTTCCTCAAGGCGGTTTTTTCTAAAAAAATTTTGCCCCCCCCGAAGGGAAAAGGGGGAAAATTCCTAAAAAGCTTTTTTGGGGGAAAAAAAAATTTTCCCAAAAAAAAAAAAAAAGTCAAATGCAGACAAAGTTCTTGAAAAGTTTACCCGGGGGCTTATCACACAGAAAGGGGCGGTTTTTTGTGGGAAAAACGCCAAAAAAATTAAGGGGTGGCTCAGTATGATCCAGACCTTCTGGCAGATAAAGAACCCCCTGAAAGGGAGAAAAAAACCAAAAAAACCTTTTTGGGAAGCTTTCTTTGTTTTTTTAAACAAAGCAGGCAGCAAGTAAAAATGTTTGACGGTGTTTTCTCAGATTTTTGCAAAATTTTTTGGGTTTTCAATGTGTGCATTTCAAGCTACAAAAAAAATTTTTTTTCTGCTCAGGGGTTTTTTTAATTTAGCTTGATTTTTTTTTTTTTTAGACTCAGGGAAAAATGAAAAAACAAATAAAAAAAAAAAACGTTTTTTTCATGGGGGAAATTTTAAATTCGCACTAGGGGGTAAAAAACACCCCAGTTTTTTTCAAACATCCTTTTGTAATAAAATTACAAAAGTGTTCAGAAAATTTAGGGGGCCCAAAAGGTTTTGAAATGCTTTTAAAAAATGTCATTAAATAAAACTGTTTTTTAGATAAAAATGTCCATTTGTTTTTTTTTTTTGTTTGTTTCGTTTTGTTTTTTTTTTTTTTTTGTTGCTGTTGTTGTTTTTTTTTTTTGTTTTTTTTTTTTTTTGTTTGTTTTTTTTAAAGGCGATGTGAAAAAAACAAATGAAACAAAAATAAAAAAACGAAAAACTCACCCAAAGTACTTCCCATTTAACTACCCCGCTGGACATGTGTCTAAATGCTCTGGCGATGAAAAAAAACTTTAAACAAACCCCCTCAAACGCGCCGGAACAGAAAAAATAATATGAAAAGCACAAAATTTTTACATTTAACTGAAGTCGTCAACCCCACTGTTTTTTTTAAATGACAAATTTACTCCCCCACAAAAAACCCGGCGGAGAAAAAAAAAGCCTGAGGGTCAACCCTCTAGGACTTCAGGGGGCCCAGTATCCCCGGAGAAAAACCAGAACAATGCGGAAGGGGGTTAGTGTTTTTCGGCTCCCGGGCCATGTGGGATTTTTTCCCGCCCTCACCGTCTCCTACCCAGAGTGGAGTTTTTCTAACGGGGCCCAAAAAAAATGAAAAAACGAAAATTTTTTTACTAAGAAAAATTGGGGTCCCTAGCTACAGAAAATTTGGTGAATGAAAAAAAAAAAAAAATTTTATTTGCGTTTTTTTGATTTGCTAGGGGGAAAAAGCGTGTTTTGTTTTTTTATGTTTTAAACACATGTTAGTAAAAAAACCCAATTTTGGGGTTAGGTAAATGCAAAAAATCCGCCCCTTTAAAATTCGGCCAAAATACAATTTGAAAAAATTAGCTGCAGACTTCACTTTATTTTACAAATGTGTTGAAAAGCAGCTCAAAAAACCAACAAAAAGGGGCATTTTTTGGGGGGCTCAAAATTTTATACTTAAAATTCTGTCAATTCTTTTTTTGGTTTTAAAATTTAATGAGTTTTTTTAAAACCCACATTTTTCTTTGGAATAGAAGAAAAAAATGATATTTTTTTGGACACAACTTTTTGGGATGCTTCTATCTTTAAAAAAAAAGAAACTCATGACTGACTGATTTTTTTCTTCATTAATTTTGCTGATGAATGCTTTTTTTTTGGGAATTTTTTTTTGTTTTATTATCAAAAAATCCCCCCCCCCCCACCCCCCCCACACCCCTCTCCTTGCTTTTTCCATCTTTTCCCCCCTAAACCCCCCACCCCCCGGTTTGAGCTTTTTCCCCTTTTTACTGTTTTTTTCCCCCCTTTACTTTCCCCGCTTTTAAAAAAATGACTTTTTTTGGTTTTCCCCCTTTTTATCTTAATCGGTAAATTTTAAAAAAATTTAAAAATTTTTTGTTATTTTTTCATTATTGCGAGGGGTTTTCGCCCCTATTTTTTGTTTTTTTTTCAAAACCACTATTTATTTGTTAAAAGTTTTTTTGATTTGATGATTGAAAAGTTACTGTTTTGCCAGCCATCCCCACAGATTTTTTTTTAAAATTTTCACTTTTGAGTGCGTGTTTTTTTTTAAAACTTTTTTGCTGCCCTTTTGCCATTCTTTTTTTTTTTTTTGTTCTGTGTTTTTTTGTTGAATGTTAAAAAAAAACATGTTTAAACCCCAAATGGTTTTTTTGGACAGAGCGACAATGGGGTTTTTTTTTTTTTTCCCAAAAGGGGAACAGTTTTTTTAGAAATTTTTTTCGATCCTCCCCTAAGGGGGACCCTGCCTCCTCCCAAGCCCTCTTCCCCCAAAAAAACCCCACCCCCCCACAAAAAAAATCCCTGTAGGAAATTAACTCGTAGCAAAAATTGTCTGGCACCCCAATTTTTTTCAAGGGGTTTTTTTTTTTTTGTAACTAGATTTCAGTGCTGATTACAATTTGGGGAATTTCGAGGTTTTTTAATGCTTTCGCGGTCACCCCCTTGCCGTCTGGAGGAATGTGTGATGTGGAGAAAAGTTCAGTCTGGGAAGCAAAGTGGAAAAAATCCAAAAAAAATCTCAAACCCAAATACCCCCCCTCAAACCCGAAACCATCACCAAAAAACGAACTTCCAGATAATTTTAAAAAAATAAATTTTCACCGTCTGCCCCCGGGGTTGACACCAAAAGGGGGAAAAATTTTCCCGTGGGAAAGGTCCACCATCTAGGGGACTTAGGGACCTAAAATTTCTGGAGGATGTTACAAAAAATCGGGTTTTTTTTTGGTTTTTTTGTGTTTGTTTTTTTTTTTAAATTTCTTTTGGGTTTTTTAATAGACACAGGGTTTAAATTAAACAAAACCCCCTACCTTCCCTTTTTCCCCCAAAACTTCCAAAATTGAGACATTTGAGAAACAAGCAAAATTAAAAAACAAAAAAATTTTTTCAGTATCATCTTGTTTAAAAAACGGCTCCAAATTGCGGGGACGCATTACAGGGGGAAAAAAAAAAAGGGGAAAAGTACCTTAAAAAAAAAAAAAAAAAAATGAACACTAACCCCCCCTATCAGTTTAATACTGGGGACCCCCTTTTCGTTCGGTAGTTTTCCTTTATTTTCCCCCATCAAGGAATTAATTTTCCCTTTCATATTATTGCCCCCGGTTTTTTTAAAAAAAAAACGATTTTTCTAGGCTAGGTTTTGTTTGCGTTAATTTTTACATTTATAAAAATAACCCCGTTTTTACCATTAGATTGAACCCCGATCAAACATTTTCATCAGTTTTTTTTTTATTTTTTCATCAATGCCCAAACAAAAAAAAAACCTTATATTAAGAAACAATTTTCCCAAATTTTTGTAAACCTTTTTTTTTCAAAAAAATTTTCAAAACTTTTCCCAGACGTATGGGTTTAAAAAAACCCCCACATTTTTCCCCCAAATGGGATTAAATTGAATCTTTTCCCGTTTAAAAAGAAATTTAATTTTGGTTCCTTTCAACAAATTTTGCAACTTTTCAAAAAAAATGTTTGTTAAAAAAAAAATTTCTATTGGGAAAGTTTTTTTTAAAGGAACCCTTGCAAAATTTTGTTCCCCCAATTTCCCCCTTTTTTCCCCGTTTTAGTACCCCTTACCAAAATTAGGTAAAAATTAAAAAAATGTTGTTCCCTGTTTTGGGGAACACGGCACTTTTTTTTTTTTTGACTTATTGGCTTTTCCCCCATGTTTTCGTAATAAAAAAGCGTGATGATTTCTTTTTTGTACCACTACAGAATTTTCGTAGTCCTAAAAAAATCGGGTTTATTAACAATGTGACTTATGTTTTTTAAACTTCGTAAAAAGAAAAAAGTCTTTAAAAAGTCCCCCACCCCAAACCCCTTTAAAATTTTGAAAAAAAAGGGGTTTTTAAACCCCCCGCCTTCTCAACAATTCCATGGTGGGTTACCCAAAATTGTCATTGTTCCATAAAAAAATGTTTTTTTACAAAAAAATACAATTCTGTACCTTTTTTTAAAAGGGGGTTTTTTTTTCTGTAAGCTTTAAACTTTTCTTTTTTTTTTTTTTGGCTTTTTAGTAAATCTTTACCTTTTGTGTACGTTCCCCAAATGTTTGAAAGGGAAAAAATTTGTCATTTTTTGAAAAAATCAAAATTTCCATGATTTTTTTCTATTAAAATTGCTTTTTTTATGAAAAAAAATGTCCCCCCTCAAAAGTTCACGATTTTCAAATTTAGGACTAAAAAAGAATGTAAAAAAATTTTTTTTTACTGGGATTTTCTGTTGTGGCCCCTTTCCTTATAAAAAGGCTTTTTTTTTGGGAGGATAAAAATTTAAGGTTGGATTAACAAAAATTTCTCCCCCCTTTTTTACCTTTTTTTTCAAAAAAAAAATTGTTTTTTTTTTTAATTTTTATCATTACAATTTGTATTGTTTTCCCGGGGGGCAGATTTTTTCAACATTTTTTTGCAAACAAAAAACAATCGGGAAAAAAATTAAAAAAAAAAAGGTGGGGGAAAATTTATAGTACGCCCAATTTTTTGGAAAACATTTGATTTACGCGCAGTATTCTTTCCAACAGGGGTAAACCTTTTTTTACCAGGTTTTTTTTAAAAAATTTTTAAAAATTTTATCTGCAAATTTTTTTAAATTTTGTCATATGAAAAGGGGGGCTGTACGTAAAAACCCTGTAAATTTTGAAAAAGGTTAGGGGGGTTCAGATTAAACCAAAATTTTAAAGTAGGAATTAAATGCTTTCGAGAAAAAATTTTTCCCATGCAAAAAAACCAAATGGTTTTAGTTTAGTTTGCCAAAAACGGGAAAGGCTGCAGGGGGAAAAAACTAACTCATCACTCACTTAGGCCATAACTACAGAAATAGGTTCAGGAAAACCTGGGAAAACCCAAAGACACAAAAACCTCCCCTCTTCCCATTGTTCCCCCCTGTCGCAGCCGCCGGAAACAGTTTGTGTATGGGGGTTGGTCCCCCTTTTTTTGTGTTTTCATGCCCGTTTTCTTCCCCCCTGTCTTCCTTTTCTTTTTTTTCCCCGCAGTCGATGGTGCCTTGCATGATTTTTTTGGACCCCGATGGTTTGGTTGAGTGTTTTTGTCCCAAAAAAACCCTAAAACGCTTGGGTCTCTTCACAATGAGGGAGAGGGTTCCGAGGTCCAGGAAAGTTTTTTCAGCTCTGGTTCCCCTACATGTTTTTTTGGTTTCCTGTGCTCTTTAAAAAGGGGGTTTTGAAGGAGCTTCCCCAGCCCCCTTTTTCTCTCGGAAAGCCTGGTCTTCCCCTTTTAGTTTCCAGCCGTCAGTGCCTTGCCCTTTGGGAAAACCTTTTATAAAAAATGGGGGGAAACCCCCCAAAGGGGTTTTTTAGGTTTTTTAATTTTGTGGGGGGAAATCGGATGTTATTTTTTCCCGTTTGTTTTATTTTGGTCAGGCCAGTGGCTTTTGGGGCCAAAAAACGAATTTTTTTTTCTGCTTTTCAGCTTTTCCATCCCTTTTGTCAGGGTTTTTCCCAGAATTTTTTAAGTTTTTTCCACATCTTTTTCCCCGTTTTTTTTTTCCGTTTTTAAAAAAAAAATAGTGGCCCCGGGGGCCCCTTTTTTTCGCTGTTTCCATGGTTTTGGATTTTCTGTGCTGAAACCCCCTTCCCAAAAACACCCCCCTTATCAACAAGTCTTTGGAAAAATTCTTGCAGTTCTTCGTTCGTTTTTCCCCCCCCTCCCGATTTTTATATCATCAGCAAACCCCCGAGGGTTTTGCATATTCCCTTGCCCCCCCAATGGAGATAGAAGTTTCTCATGGTTTTTTCCCGGCCCCCCTGCATTTGGGGCCCCCTTTTCCCGAAAAAAATTGAAAAAAAAAACCAAGGAGAGGGTTTCAGGGCCCTTTTCTGACCCCCAGTTTTTTTTTGGGAAAAAAAAATCCCCTGTTGATTGTTGAGGAGCACCGCCACTGTTGGAGTTTTTTTATAGGGGGGCCCCTATCACGTACGATGCCTTTGTTGAAAATTAAACATATCCTTCAGCACATGCCCAAGTCCCTCATGCCCCAACCCCCGTTCCCAAAAAAAACGATTTCTTTAAAATAAAAACAAAATTGTGGGGAACCCCTTTTGCGTTGGTGTTTTGAAAAGGTGCTTCTCAAAGGTATTCTGCAAATTAAAAAATTTTTTTCAATGGTGGGTTCTCCCCCCTTTCTGAAACCAGCTTGTTTTCGGCGAAATACTTTTTGGGGCCCTTGACTTCCCCGTTGTTTTTTTTAGGAGGAAAACCCCCTGCATGATCCCCGCTTGGGGTGACTAATTAAAAAACTAATGGTTCCTATGTTTTTGGCAAAATTTTCCAGGTTTTTCCCCCCTTTTTTTTGGGCCCCCAGGAATCACCAGTGATTGCGGGGGCCCCCTGTTTTTTTGGCCCAATCTCATCAAAGTATTTTTTTGGCATTTTGCTTGAAGGGGGGCTTGCCCGGGGCCAAAACGCCCTCACCACCTTGCCCTACTTTTTTTGCTGGAATTTGTCCAAAACCCGGTGATTTCCCTTCTTTTTAAGTTCGTAAATTTTCGTTTTCTTTTACCCCCTCCTTCCCCGTTTGGGTGGGGCAATGTTTTCACGTTTCATGACGAGTGTTTTTTTCCCAATATGGGGGTCTGGGTGGGGCTGGTGGTTTTTAAAAAGGGCCAGTGCAAATTTGTCCACCCTTTTTCCAGGGGGGCGTCTTCCTGCCTGAAAGGGGAAAATTTTTGCCTTTTTTTTTGTCCTCTATTACGGCAGTTTCCCCTTTTGCTTGAAAATTTACTGAGTGGGGGGGTTTTTCTTAGTGTGCCTGTAGGACCCGTTTGCGTCCCTTTTCCCAAAACCTTTTTTTTTAAAACTCGTTTTTCACGGTTCCTTCTCCAGTTTTTTCTGTCCCCCCTTCATTTTTTTCCCCTTCTCACCCTTTTTTTGTTAGTTTCCTGGTATTGCAATCTTTCCAAAACCCCCCCTTTTCATTTGTTTTTTTTGCCCTTGAGTTCACGTCCCCCATGCAAAAAAGGTCGGGATTTTTGTTGTGATCCCCAAAAGGTTTCTTTTTTTTTTCCTTTCCCCCCCTTTCCCAACTCTTTCGCCGGGGAAATTTTTTTTACCTTCGTTGGGGGTTTTTTGGGATAAAATGTATCCCCCCTCCCCAAAAGTTTTTGCAGCGGGAAAATTTTCCCCCCCCCCTGGGCTTAAAATTTTCCTCGGCTATTCCCCCGGGGCTTTCAGTTTCTTCCCGGGGAAAAGAGATGCGAGGGGGCCCCTTTTTAGAATTTTTCTTTGGCTTTTGGTTTGAGCTTTAAAAAATTGCCAGAAAAAAAAGGTAAAGGTCACTTCCCATTTTCCCCGGGCCTGGGAAGGTTTTGTCTGGGGGCCTTTTTTAGCTCGCTTGGAAGCGTTTTGTGGTGCCCAGAAAAAAACATCTTGGGGTTTTTTGCCCCCTTGCTATTGGGGGGATTTCCAGTCGAGGCCCCCCCGGAGGTTGTTGGGGGGGGAAGGGTTGTTGGCTACAGTTGGGGGGCGATAAAATTTTAGCAAAATTCTAGCAGTCGGGATTTGCCTCGTTCGTTTTTTTTTCCCCCAAACCAAACTTTCCTTTTTGTTTAGCCCAGTGTTGTAAGTGTCGGGGGGCCCAATTTTGGCATTTCAATCACCTTGACTGGGGGGATGTCTTTTTTTTTGGAAAAACTTTGCAATGATGGAATTTCCCTTTTTTTCATAAAAAAATTCTCCCAAAATTCTTCATATCATATCAGATTGGAGGGGTACCCCTTGGATATGCTCATGTTTTGTAGCTTGGGGTGCAATTCGGTATGGATGGGGTCGGCAGATACAAGCGTAAGCTGAGAAACACTTTTGGTTGCTTTTTTATTCCCCTATGAAAAGGCTACTCCGTGTCGGTTTTGCTTGTCTTCGCCGTTTGAACCAAATTCTTATGTCCTGGGGGTTTTCAAAAAATTTTTTTCCCAAATGCCCCCCGGGGCCATCTGAAAAAAGGATAACCCCGGAAAATTCCCCCCGTGGTTCTTTTCCAACTCATGGGTTAAAAATCGTAGATTTTTCCAAAGGCAGTAGTGTGCATTTTTTCCCCCTGTTCGTTTGAATGTTTCCCTGTTTACATGCTTTGATGTTGTTTTTTGGCCCCCAGGCATTTTTCTTAGAAATGATTTTATTGTCACCACGCCCTTCGGAAAAAAGGGTTCATGGGGGACGCGCGGGGGCTTTGGAAAAACCGGGCCCCCCCGGCCGATCCGGCAAAGAAAAAAATTATTTGCGTCTGCATTCCTCCCGGGGGGGAGTGGCGAAATGCCTCAATTGCTTTTTTATTTTTCCAAAAGAGTTGAAAAAGGGAAATGTTTGCAGGGAGTTGTAGTGGCCCCCCTTTTTTTCCTTTTTCCCGCAGGAAAGGTTTTTTCTTTGGCTAATCAGAGTATGGAGAAAAGGGAATCATCCAAGGCCCACACACAACCCCACACACACCACAAAACACACCACCCCCACCCCCCCCACACACACCCCCCCCACTAGTGAATAGGGGGAGGCGGAAAAAAGGGGGGCGTGTTTCTAGCCAGTCCCCTTCATTTTATTTAATTTGGAAAAAAAAATAAAGCAGGGGAAAGGAGAGGGGGGGGGAGGAAAGAGGGGGAAGAGAGAGGGGGGGGTGATTTTTTTTGCCCTTTTATTTCCAAACAAATAAAAAACCCAAAAATGACAGAGAGGGGGGATAAGATAAAAGAAAGAGAAAACAGAGGGAAAAAAAAAGCCCCATAGGAAAAGGGGGGAAAAAAAAAAAAGTTAAAAAACTGGGGAAAAAAGTAGAGTGAACAGAGAGGGGCAACAGACAGGCCCCGGGCAGAAAAAGAGGGGGGTTTATTAGCAATTCAAAACGGGGCGATTTGCAAAATTTGTAAAACGGCGAGGAGGGGGACAAAAAACAAGGGAAAAAAGCAAAAAAAAACAAGCGAAAAAAAAAAAAGCCAAAAGCCGAAAAAAAGAAAAAAAAAAAATGGGCATTTCCATCCACCCCTAACCCTAACCCTCTCTAACCCCCACCACTCTTCCCCCCCCTAAACCCACCTCCCCTCCTTTTCCCCCCGCCCCATCAGAGGTGCGTCTCCTTTCCCAGGGCCCGACAGCAGACAAATTTCCCCCCCCCCCAGTGGTGCCTGGGCCCCCCCCCACGTCCTCAAATGGCCATCCTGGGTCACTGGGCCCCCCTGCCCCGACCAGGTCCGAGGGGGTCCCGGGGTGGACAATGGTCCTGGGGAATTTTTTTCTGCCTCAGCTTTCGGAGGGTGCTGAAGAAAAGGGAAAGGGTTTTTTAGGACAAAGTCATTCCCTTTTTGGAAAAAAAAAATTTTTCTGGACAGATAAGACAAACGTTTCTGGTTTAGCTTCAAAAACCTTGTTTTTTCAGCAATAGATTTTTTAGATAAAAACTAATACCCCATCAGTCCCCCCCAAACAAAAAAGTCCTTCTTTAAAAAATGTTAAAAAAACCCTTTGTCCCAACCTCGCCTTTTCTATACCCCTCAGTTTTTTTAGATCACCCAATCAAAAATTTTTACAAAAAAAACCGTGGGGGCTGAAAAAAAAAAAGTCAGGTTGCACGGAGTTTTTAGAATGTTCCCCGAACGGGGAAAAATTGAGAGCCAAATCAAAATGGTGGAACTTTTTGGGCAGGGAACACCACGGAAAAACCCCTTTTTTGGCCCTCTCTGGCATTATTTGGTACTTAATTTGGGGGGGGAACAATATCATGGGAAAAAAAATTAACCTGCCCAAAATGCAAGAAAAGGTAAACTGTAGGGCCTGAATAAAAAAACCCCTAATTTAAAAAAAAAATTGGGAAAAACAAAAAAATGTTCTTCCCGCCCCGAAAAACAAAATTAAACTTTTAAAAATTTTAAAAATTTTTTGCCCAAACCTTTTGGGGGGGGCAATTTTTTTGTCCGTGTTTAGCTTTTCCCAGCAAAGCCCCGCGCTTCGTTCAGAGTACCAAGGGAGTTATTTTACAGTCTAATGAACCCAAGATTTAAGGTAGGTGCAGGGGTTTAAAAAATTTTTTTTTTTATCCATTTTTCAACTTTTTTTCCCTTTGTTGTCCCATTATTTTCCTGTAAAAAAAAATATTTTTTTAAATTTTAATTTATTTTAAAAAAAAATTTATTGTGTGTTTGTCTGTCACCCCGGTTTTTAAAAAATTTTTTTATAATTTCAATGTTTTTTGAAAAAGGAGACAGCTTTTGACATGCACAGGTTTTGTAAAACCGATCAAAAGAGAAAAAAAAAAAATTTTTTAAAAACGGGGAAATTCTGTTTTTTTTCCCTCCAGTGGAGGGTTTTTTTTTTTTGTTCCGACTTTTTTTTGGGGGAGGGAGATTTCATTCCCTTTCAGTGGTTAAAAGGCCCCTTTTGTACTTTGCCAAAAAAAAAATTCTTTCATTTGGGTTTTTCGGTTTTTTACATTTTGCGCTTTTAGTGTGATCATTAATTAAAACAAAATTCATGCGTTTAAAAAAAACGTTAGGTCA
>JAMYXO010007212.1:0-12419 GCA_033310375.1 Conus canariensis
AATAAATTTAAAAAAAGTAAGAAAAAATTTCATTTCCCGTCGCAAAGATTAGTTTTAATTTATTTTTTTAAAAAAATTTTAAATTTTTTTAGACCCCGTTTTAAACCCCTTTTAGGGGTTTTTTTTTTTTTTTTTTTTTGGGGGGGGGGGTGGGGGGGGGGGGGGGGTTAGATTGTTGATGTAGTAAAAAGTAAAAAAATTTTTGGAAACCAAAAAACACACACAAAAACAAAAACAAAACAAACAAAACAAAACCCCCAGCCAGTACTAATTGGAAAGCAACCCTTTGGAGAAATCCAATGTTGGTTTTTAAAAAAAATTTAAAATGGAAATTAAAACCCTTTGGGAACCCATGTTTTCGGAGGGGTTAGGGTGTTTTTTTAAAAAGCATAAATAAAATTTAACAAAGGTGACTCGGGCAATGGAAAGCCCGTTTTTTCACGGTGAAGGGGAACAAGAAACACGATGGGAATTTGTGCCCCGAAGGGAATAAAATTACCCCGGGTTTTTTCACCCCTTTTTTTTTTCTGTTTTTTTTTTTAATTCCCCAAAAAGGTAAATTTGGGTTTTCTTGAGAAACAAAAAAAGTTTAAGTTCTAAAAATTAAGGGGTACATCGTTAGAAAATAGAAATTGAAAGAGTCAAAGTAACCCCCAATTTAAAAGGAAAAAAATTTGTGGGGGTCCCGGGGGTTTTCAAAAAGTAGTAAATTTGTGGGGGAGGGAAAAGAAGGATTCAATAGAAGAGAAGTCCGCTAAGAATGGAAAATGTTGGTGTGTAATGATGGGGGGAGTGGAAGTCCTTTTTTGGGGACCTGCGTTGGTTTGGCCCCCAACCCGATGGCCGGATGTTTAACTTATGAGTTTATGAGATGGTTTTAAGTTTGGGCTCCCGGTTAAAATTTCCCTCGAGAGTGGGAAATTTTTTGCCCGGCGGTCTAACCCGGGTGCGTTTGCAAAGGGTTGATTTTGGAAGATGAGAACCCCACAGTCGAGTTTTTTTCATAAAAAAATGGGGTTAGGGGTGTAATATTTTTGAAAATTTAGGGTTATATCTTTGGGGGGGGGGGGAGTTGGGAAATTTAAAATTAAGTTTAGAGTTTAAACCCCAAAAAGTTAGACGGATGGAAACCCAAAAAATATTTTGTTTTCGAATTATCGATAGATTTTTAAAAAGTTGAAATTTTGTAGCTTTGCTTGCTTAAGTTGAAACTCCCTTTAAAAAATTTTTCAGTTATGGGGGGGTTGGTTTGTTCCGGGGCAGTTAAACCGGGTTTGGCAAATTATGGGGAGTTTCGTTGGTGGAGTTGTGGCGGGGGGAGAATAGGGCTCAGGATGAGAATTATTTTGGTTTAGAAGGGGGTAGTAGGTGGGTTTTTGCGTGTGTTGGATCAAAACCAGCACCCCCAAACCCGAAAGTGATTTGGAAATGTGCAGTGTTCTCCGGGGGGGTTGCTATGAGGGCTTGATATTAAAATGCTCCCGGGATTTTGGGGGTTTGGGTGGGCAGGAAGGGTGTTTGGTGTAGGGGTGGGTCCCGGAAAGAGGTGGGTGCAATGCCAAAAGAAAAAGGGAAGAAAAATGGGACCGAAAAAATTTTTTGGGGTTTTTTGTAAATCCCTTTGTATTTTGGACCCTTTAAATTTACAAAGAGTTTAAAAGATAGGAATTTGGATACTGTACTTAAGGCTTATGGATAAGTTTGTGGGGTTCCCATTTTGGAGAAAAACGTTGTTTGTACAAGAACTGTACTGTTGGTAAGGTAATTATTTAGGTAAACCCTTTGAGGGTTGCAAATATGTTTTTCGACAAAGTTAGAAAGAGTTAAGGGGGGTTTAAAAGGTTTTGGGGGGTGAATAGAAATTTAAAAGCCCTTTCCCCATATGAAATAATGGGGGGAGGTTTTTTGTGGTGTGGGGTGTGGGGTGGGGGGTGGGGGGTGTACTTAAAATGCATCCCCCCCATCAAAGTTTTACATTTCCCAAAAATCCCCAAAAGAAAAGTGTAGGAGGTATTTTATCCCCAAAAAGCATGATATGGTGTAGATTTGGTTTAATAAGAATTTTCAAGAGGAACTTCATGAAGATGTCTCCACAAATGTGGAGTTAGGGAAAGATGGTAATGAACCAGTATATTAAAAAAGTTTCTAGGAAGGAAATTCGAATATAGATTAGGACGGAAGAACTGTGATGTGATTGAATACGAGGCATGCATGAGAATATAAGTGAACAAATTCAGTGATTAGGCTTAATGAAACAAATCGTGGTGGCGCGCTCGCGAGCAGCACGCACAGACAAAAAAAACAACACACAACGATTGTGGAACACATACATTGATCATGCCCGCACGGCAAGTCTATTCTTCTTTTTCTCATTTCTTTAATCTTATTTCTTCTTATCTAAATGTGGAGGTGCGGTCGAAGTGGTAAAGATCGAGAGTTTGTATAGACTTCTTGAATAAGTATTGTATTCTAAAATGTATTTCAGGTAAACTGTACAAAAATATGTCTTTCTTTTTTATGTAGTGTGCTACATAAAGCGTATCTAAATAAAATATGAACAAACGTGCACTCACTAATTATGCGAACATTGAGTGAAAGTGTACGAGATAAAGATGAATTGTATTCGCGAACAAGATATTAATATTTATTTCACGTATGAGAAGGAAATAAGGAATGAAAGTTTGATCTAAAGAATGAAAAAAAAGCGCTTGTGCATTCAAACATCTTATAAGGATCCTTATTACAGAATTTTTGATGTTTTCTAGTAATATTTGAAGCTATGTAGTATTTTGTTAACAACTGTCAGTTATACTTCTTTTTTTTTTCTCTCTTTCTTTTTCTTACTTGTTGTGTGTTAGAGGGAGAGGAATACGTGATATTATGATATTGGATTTTTTGAAGTATGAATATGTTATTTGGATTTGTTTAATTATTGTTTTCCTTTTTGTACTTAGATTGTGTATGTGTTTATAGTTAATAATGATATAGTCAGAGAGTGAGCAGAAAGAAGTTTAGGTATATAAATATTTATATAAAATATTGTAATCTCTTTCTATCTCTCTTTATTTTTTTTTTTTTAATATTTTTTGTCGCAGTTAAACGTTACAGCATTATAGATGTGATGTGGAATATGAGTGTACACTCACAAAATGAACAGTATGTATAGCACATAGGTAATGGTGATGAGTTCTTAGTAAGATGTTGTTTACATTTTGTATGTAAATCTGATCCTATGGTTCATTTTAATGTGTACAAGCATTTTGTTTAGATTTGTTATGTATTGTTTGCTGTAAATATGTTCGTAGAATTCAGTGATGCTTCCTTTCAATAAAGGGGACGCGACTTTAAAAAGAATGAGGAATCAGACAGAAGAATATAAGAAAAGAACAGTGGGTAGAATACAATGCAAGACGATACGCGAAAGTATCACCGAGAAATCAGGTGGAAAAAAAAGAGGACTGTGGAGAAGGGGAGACGACGTTAGGTTCATTCACAATAAACAACTTCTTCGCCGTTGCTGAACCAATAAAGAATTAATGAAACAGTATATAAATATAGGGGAAAATCTTTGAGGTCTGCATGGGATCTTAAGGATGAAGGGAGTCAAAAGAAATGGTAAGTAGAGTGGTCAGATATAGATAGCATAGATAGGAGATGTAAGTGATTTAGAGCTAATTGTAATGTGGAATGAAAAGATTTGTCATGTGACTGTCAATAAGCGTGGTGCAGAGCGGAAGTTCATTGAACTGCGATCCTCACTTTTTGTCTGGTAGTGCGAAAGTAAGATATGTCTTTGAAGTTCAAACGGTAGGTAGAACGTGTATTATTATGTTTAAAAAGCCGAAAGAACCTGTAAACTGCAAAGGCTGAAAGTTCGGGAAAGGCTATTGTCTCCCCCATGTTGGAAAACTTTTGAACTTGATTTGCACATCAAAAAAAACGTTGTAGTAGAAAGAGTGGATATCATGCAAGCAACCCATTTTCTGGGGCAGTGAAATTGTGCTCAATTTAAATGAAAATGCGCCATGATCCAGCGATTTAAGTTTAAACGTATTGTTCGCGGTGGAGGTAGGGGGAGAGATACTAGAATGAACATGTAGTTTCGGTTTCAATTAGCGAGAAGGGGGGAATAGGGTACCATGCCAACGGGGAAAGAAGCACAATTTCAGCATTACTTATACTAGTTGTAGGAACAGCTTTATAGTTTGAAGATTTGCTGAAGGTGATTGCCGAAGTAGCTGGAAAACACGCATTAGCATGGCTGTTGATGCAGGTTGAACTAGAGCAGTTGCCTGATAAGTTTTGGTGAGGGGTGTAGAGATTGAGTTGTAGATCGCCCACATTTACCAAGCTTAACCCCAGAATCAAAAGAGAGAGAAAGCAGTAATCATAAAAGGGAGGCGAGGGGGGCGAGGGGAGGGGAAGGAAACCATGGTTGCAGGATGAGAGGGAGGAGAAGGCGTGGGGATGCAAAAAGAGTGGAGGAGGGGGTGGGGAAGGCGAGATAACACAATTTGCCAGAGAAGATCATAGACTTGAAGGCACTGTCAAGTTCAGCAGGATGCTGTTACAATCTGCAAAGAATGATGGAGAATCTCTTCTGCCCGTTTGTACATTGCTGATGTGTCTGATAAATCAGGAGGTGTGACAACCAGATGCCACGGGGTGGGAAAGGCCTGTCAAGAGGTGGGTGGGGAAGGGGGGGGGGGTGCTTTGCAACTACGTGATGAGCCCAAGGGTTTTTGTACTTGTTATTTTTCGACAAGTGCAAATTTTTTCCTTTAAGGGTTTTCCTTCTTTTGGGGTTTAAAAAAAAAATTGCACAGTTTGGAAAAATGCGATTCCAAAAAAAATGTCAATTGTCTCAAAAGCGGGGAAGCTGTAGGCAGGGCCCAAAAATTTTGGTTTTTGTTGGGAAACGGGGTTGGTGAGTTCCCCCCTATCTTTTTCTCTCTCCCAACCCCAAACCCCCTTCTGTTCTCTTGTGTGGGGTGTGTTTTTGTACGCCCGAAACCCTTGCCCATGTGGGTGGTGTGTGTGAAAAGAAAATTTTTAATTTTTGGGTTACCCCCAGGGGACCGCAAAAAGGGGGGCCCATCAGGGGCTGTCCCCACTTTTAAAATCAACTCACAAGTCATTCTTTCCCCCCAATTTTTTTTAAAATTTTTTTAAAAAAAAAAATCCAAAAGTTTGTTAAAAACCCTTTCCCACGGTAAAATCTCGATCCGATGAAAAATGTTAATCTTTTTCAAAAAATCAAAGATGGGGTTCAGGGGGGAAAACATCTTGAACAAGGTTTTCGGGAAATCTGCGGGAAAATGTTTGGGGTCTCACTTCTTTGCAAGCCCCAAAAACACTTAACAGAATATTTTTCAGTGGGGTTTTTGTGTGTGTGTGTGTGTGTGTGTGTGTGTGTCCCGTTAGATGGCAGCCCCAATGTTGTCCCAATCCCCACCATGATCTCTTTCTGAAATTCTTTCTTTCTCTTCCCTTGTTTTCTCTCTCTTTTCTCTCTCTTTTCCCCCTCTCTCTCTCCCCTTCTTTTTCTCTCCCAGTCTTTGTTGCGTCTTCTTTTTTCAAAAGTTCCTTTATGTATGTATGTGGAGCAGTAAATGGAATTTTTGTAAAAAAAAGTTCTTTACAAAACTGCTATTTGTAATTTCAGAAACCAAAAAAATTGCACAGCTTCCTCTTTGCATTATTGTGATCCAAATTTCATTTACGCGTTTTGCCTTTGTGGCCCATATAAGGTCTGTGATGGGTCTTTCCTGTTTTTCACTTCATCTTAAAGTTTTTCCCCTTTTTTTTTTTTTTTTTTTTTCTTCCCCCCTGTGTTTTTGCCCATTGAGAATTTGACTTCAACCTGACGGAGGGGTTCCAAGGAAACAGTTTCGGGAAATCATTATCCTCTTTTCTGTGGGTTTGCCCACTCTGGGCGAATCAGTGGGGGACTTCATGATGTGAGACATACACACTTTGCAGCAGACCCCATGTTAAACCTTTGGGTAGAGATGTTCCCCTGATGTGATTTTGAATTTCTAAAAGGGAAAAGAAACATTTTTCTTCGATCTTAGATTTTACGGAAAGGAAGATTTTTAATTGAAAATTTTAGGCTATTTTGAGAAGGTGTATTTTAATGTGTTGTGTGCACGAATTTTTTGGGTTTTTTTATGTTTTTTTTTAATGAATGAGGGGTTGGGTTCAAAAAAGGTGAACCCGCCAGATATGGCCCTTTTCGGGGCGACTAGGGGTTTAAGAACATTATTTGTCTCTGGCGAAAACCGCTGGCAAAATTTGCAGGGTTTTTGTTTTGGGGTTTCTGAACTTTCCCAGCCAGTTTCAGGGCGTCTTTTTTTTTCTCTTTTTGTTGCAAATCATTGATTTCCCTTTTATGGAAAGGGGTGCATTTCCAGTTTTTTTGGTTAAAAGGGAAATTGGGGTTTTAATGAAAGGTAATCCCTTTTCCCGTCTCTTTGTTTGGGTTTTGACAATGAGTAATCCATTTCCAGTTTATGTTTGAATGTGACAATGAGTTTAAACCATTTTTCCCGTCTTTTTGTTTTAAAGAATTGGAACAAAATTTTTGAAGTAAAAAAATTTTCCAGTCTTTTTGTTTGAATGTGACAATGAGTAATCCATTTTCCCGTCTCTGTTATGAATGTAAAATGAGTAAACCATTTCCCCGTCTCTGTGTATGAAAGTGACAATGAGTAATCCTTTTTCCGTCTTTTGTTTGATGAATTTTGGTAATCCATTCCGTCTTTATTTTGAAGGGGGACAATGAGTAATCCCTTTCCCGTTTTCGGGTTTTTGAAAGTAAAATGGGTAATCCCAAATTTTAAATCTCTGTGTATGAATGTGACAATGAGTAATCCTTTCCCCGTTTTTATTGGGTGTGACAATGAGTAATTTCCCTTTTTTCCCGTTTTTTTGTATGAATGTGACAAAGGTAATTTCCCTTTCCAGTCTTTGTATGAATGTGACAATGAAATAATCCATTTCCCCGCTTTATGTAGAATGTTAATGAGTTAAACCATTTCCCGTTTTATGTATGAATGTTAAGGGGTAATCCATTTCCAGTCTTTTGTATGAATTTTAAAAATGGTAAAACCCTTTTTCCCGTTTTTATTTATGAATGTAATAATGAGTAATCCATTTCCAAATCTTTATGTATAATTTTGGGGCATTTCGTAATTTCCTTTTCCCGTTCTAAGTTTGAATTTTGACAAAAGGTAATCCATTTTCAGTCTTTATGTTTTTGAATTTTTGAAATGAGGAATCCAAATTTTCCCGTCTCGGGATAATTTTGACCCTGAGTAATCCCTTTCCCAATTTTGGGATGAATGTGACAATTTAGAAAACCCTTTCCCCCCCTATGTATGGAAATGTGGGAAAAGAGTAAACCCTTTCCCGTCTTTAGTAAGGGAAGGGGACAATTTATAATCCATTTCCAGTCTCTTTTGTTGAATGTGACAATGAGGAATCCATTTCCAGTCTCCCAAGTATGAATGTAATAATGGGGTAAAACCCTTTTCGCCCTTTTTTATGAATGTAAATGAGTAATCCATTTCCCGTCTTTTGTATGAAAGTGGCAATGAGTAATCCATTTCCGTCTTTTTGTATGAAAGTGGCAATTAGAATCCCTTTTCCCGTGTTTTTTTAAAGTGAAATGTGACTCATTTGCTTTAGAATTTAAAAATAACCTTTTATTTTTGAAATTTTTTTCAATAGTTTCCCCGCTTGGAATGTGGAATGAGTAATCCATTTCCCGTTTTTTATGAAAGGTTTTGGCCCTTTGGGCCTATGTTTAAAGTGGATTAATAAATTTTTTATTATGAAGTGCCAAAAAATTCCCCCCTTTTTGTGTAGTGTGAATAATCCACATCTCGAAAATTGCAAAAAGGAATCCTTTTCCTCCTGTGTATGAAAAACAATTTAAACCAAATTTTTCACTCTTGTTTGGGGCAAGAGAATTAATTTAGGCTTTTTTGGGAAGGGGAAAAAGGTTAGAACGCTCCTTGTAAGAAAAAGGACCCAATAGTAAAATTTTTTTTTTTTCTTTATTTTAAATTTAAAATTAAAATTGGTTTTTATGTTTTTGGCGAGAACCGTCCCCTTTGTAAAAGGGATTTTGAAAACCCCTTTCCCTCTTGTATAAGGCAGAGGAAACCCCTTTTCCCCCCCAAGGGGAAAGGAAAGAAACCTTTAAAAGTCTTTTTTTTGTCAATTTTAATAACCTTTTTTATGTTTTAAGGGAATTTAAAATTACCCGTCATATTTGTGTGAACGAGAATCCTTTTGCCCTTTTAAGGTAAACTGACAATTTTAATCCATTTTCCGTCAAGATAATTGGAATGGTAAAAACCAATCTCTTTATTTTGTCCCGTGGGACCCCCCATTTTTATGTATGGGAATTTCTGGAAACCCTTTAGTCTGATGTAGAAAAAGGGCGGATAATATTTGTTTTAGAGAATTTACAGGAGAGCCAACCAGCTCTTTAAAAATTTTTACAAATAATTTAATTTTCCTGTTTTTGTGTTAATTTTATAATGAAAAAAAAATTTCCAACCCCAATTTTGAAAGTATTAAATTTAAAATTTTCCAGTCTCTTGTATGAAATTTTGCAATGAGTAATCCATTTCCAGTCCTATGTATGAATGTGAATGAGTAATCCATTTCCGGGTTTATGTATTTAATGTAAAATGAGTAAACCATTTCCAGTCTCTTGTATGAATGTGAAATGAGTTTAAACCATTTCCCGTCTCTTGTATGAAAGTAAATTTAGTAATCCATTTCCGTCTTTATGTATGAAAGGAAAAATGGGGTATATCCATTTCCCCGCTTTTTGTATGAATGTAATTAAAAGGAAGTTTATCGGTGAAAATTAAGCCCCTCCCCCTTCCTTTTCCCCCCCCCTTTTTGCTTCCCTGTTTCTTGGTAAAAAAAATTTTTCTTTTTTTTTAAATGGAAAAAAAAAAAGGGAAAAAAAACCCCCCAACAACCCTTTCTTCTTTCCGTTGGCATTTAAGTCTGTCTTTCCGCAACCAAAGACAGTTTAACATTCTTTGAATGGGTGTTTAGATTGAAGTAAAACTGGGGTGGGCAGTTGGGTTTATGATTTTTACTGGGATTAAATTTTTTTTTTTAACTTCTATTTTTTTTGCGTAGAATTTGAATTACAAAAATTAAAAAAAAAGGAAAACCCCTTTTTTGCCTATGCATGCATGGGGGGAGGGGGGGGGTGTTGTGTACATATGCGAGTTAAAAACAGACATCCATGGCTAGATCTACAAAAACAGAAAAAAGGGGTTGACTATACGTGGGTTTTTGCATGTCATTGGGCCCCTATTGACTTGCTCTTGGGGGTCGCAGTGAAATGGTTTAAAAGTGAGTGCGGTGGGGGTAGGGTTCAAATTTTTTCAAAAGGTAAAGTAGGGAGTTTTCAGCTCTAGTGCTTGGGCACCTGGGTTTGATGTGGGGGAAATGGGCGCGTTGCTCTAAATCAGGTGTAAATTGTTCCTGTGTTTTCAGTGCCTAAAAGCCAAAGCTTTTCTGTGAATAGTTGAAAAAATCAAATTTTGGAGGTTTTCCCCAAAAGAGATGGTTTTCATTTGTTTGGAAAAACAAGTATATTGTTCGAGTCAATGTTATAGATAAAAATTTAGAATTAGAAATATGGGGTTTTTGTAGCAGGTTTGTGTGGTGGGATTTTATAGGGTAGAGTTAAGCAGACAGTTTGAGTTAATACTGTTGTTATTTGAAGAGTTCACTTTGTTTTTTTGTTTGAAAAATATTCTTTCTTTTGTTGTCTGTTTGTTTTTCCCCGTGTTATTTGTTTCAGGATTGCACAAAAGGCATTCTGCACTACAGTGTTCTGTTGTGCAAAAGGGAAAATTTTTTTGTTTGGCAGTTTTTGAAAAATAAGAATGGAACCAAGATGGAACGGAAAACATGAGAAGGAGGCCGGAAAAAAAAGGGTGTTGGTGTGCAACAATGTTCCCCACCCCAAAATCCTTTTGTGGAAATCCGTGTCAGCTGTTCATAGCGGCTAAAGACCAACTGAACCCAATCCCCTAGCTGAGGTCCCCTACGGGCCCAAATCGCTGTCCCCCCAAGAACGTGCAGATGCGTCGACGCTTCCGATCAAATGTTTTTGGCTCCCCTGGGGAGGGAATCCCTGTTGCCAAAAAGCATTTGTGCTGTGGGTGTGGGATGAGGCTGCTGGTCTCTGTGCCTAATGCAGTAAGTTCTGAAGGCTGTAGGGGGGTGCAAAAAAGAGCTGTGAGAAAAAAACCGGTGGAGGTTTTGTATTTAAATGATGTGATTGTTCCAAACTTTCCCAAAATGGCCGCTCTGCAAGATTTGCACAAGTGTATGCCCCCAACAATGTGTCGTGTGCATTTTTGTGTGTACCAGACCCGCCTTTGTCCGCTTTGTGGTAAAATTGGAAACCCCAGATTGGAAGAATCCAAGCATTGTGACGAAGTGAAAACGACTCTGAAAGTGGGGTTTGGCTGTTGGTGAAAGCCCTTTGGGACATGGAAAAAGAATAAAGGTTGACAGACAGACGGAGGAGGAGTGGCAAGTAAGGTGTCGTCAAGTTTGGAGAAGGCTGTTAGGACTTTGCAGCGTTGGGGACGCTATTGAGAGGAGTTCCACCCCGAGAGCCCGTGGGAGGGAAGGCAGCCGCAGGAAACAGTGGGAAGGTTTGCCTCATTCCCCAAATCATTCAGAGCGGAGGTGTCCCCCCAGGGGTCATTCAGTACTGATAGCCATGATAAAAGGTCAGCACCCGGGGGACTGTTTCCCTGATTCCCGCCCTTGTCAAGGTGAACCGAATGACTTGACCTTGACCTTGGGTGGGGGAGACGTTAAAAGAAGCTTACAGATAGTGCCCTAAGGGGGAAAAGATACTTAAGGTTAATTAAGGTAATAAACAGATACCTTTTTAAATTTTAAATGTTGGAAAGTGGGGACCCAGCATAGGGTTTTGTGTGAATTAGCCCACTTTTGGTCAGCCCTTCAAATTCCCAAATTGACCAAAAATTAAAAACCATTTTTTTCCCGTTGTTGATGTGCCATCTTCAGTCTCACTGTCTTAGAAAAAAATTTTTTTTTAACTCTTTTTGTTTAAGTCGGTTTTGAAGTCTTGTAAAACATCAAAAAAATTTTTTATTTACATTTGGGTTTATAAAAAAAAAAAAGAAAAAAGTCAGTTTTCCCCCCTTTGAAAAAAAAATTACCTTTATTTAGTTCCATTTAAAAATATTATCCAGAGGGGTTGGGGAAAATTTGTTTTTTTAATTGTCTGATTGAGGAAATGTGCTGTCCCCATCATTACTGTCGAAATGTGATAAAGAACGATTAAAGTGACCGAAAGGCGGGGAAGGGGAAAGTTAAGTAACAGAGGCGAACCCTGTATAGCATGTGTATTTTATAAACTGTCGTATCAATATTTGGAAGGGAGGGGGTGATTTGATGGGAAAAACCGGGGTGATGATTTACTGTTGTTGTTGTGGCATGACTTTTGTCTTGCAGTTTCTGCCTGAGGTTCCATGAGAACCCGGGGAAAAAAATCAGATGAGCAAAAGATGGACAGACAGAGAAAAGGTGGATCTAACAAATGAGAGGAAATTTTTGATATCGGGGTCCAAAGGGGGAAAAATTGTATGAAGGAGTGGTTGCTGTTTATTTTTATTTTCTATATTTATAAAAGGGGCATTTAGTTCAGTGTTTGGTATGTTCTGTTTTTTTACTGTCTTGTCAAAATGTTTTTGAAATTGATTCAAAATAAACAGATTGAGGGAGAAAAAAATGATAAACTGTTTCTGTTCAAGCCCAAAAGTTTTCTTTTCCACTTTCTGAGTGGCTGAAAACCCGAAATCAAAATCAGCACCTCTGCGTGTTATTGTTTTGTTTAAAACAGGGAGGAAAGAGGTGATCCAAAACTTTTTTTTTTCTTGAAATTTTGTTTGATTTGATATTGTCAGTTGGAAAACTGGAAAAAAAAAAAAAAAAAAACCCCAACTATTTGCCCGAAATATTTACGAAAAAATAACTTTTTGTTTTAACAAAAGTGTCTATAGGAAATAAAAATTATTGTTAAATTTTTGCACTAGCTAGGTGAAAATATACATTTTTTGAAAAAAAATGAATGGACAGTGGGAAAAATGATTTTGTGTGTGTGTGTGTGGTGGGGTGGTTGTGTGTGTGTGTGTGTGTGTGTGTGTTTACAAAGGGGGCCATAAAAAGTCAAAGAGAAAGAACAGCCCCGTGGGGTGGTGTTTGCATTTCCAATACAATGGTTTTTAATGGTTAAAATTTAGTGTGTTGTGCGTCCCCTTTACAGGTTTTCCCATGCCCGGGGGGGCAAAAAAAGGATTGGCAGTATACTGGATTGTAACCAGCCCTCCCGAACT